>WYDI02010282.1:0-22500 GCA_009867235.2 Psittacus erithacus | reverse complement strand
GCAGAAGGTGTTTGCCAAAAAAAAAAGAAAAGAAGTTAAGGTTGAAATGGGGGAAGACAAGGCAAAGTTTCAGGTGTGGTACCCAGCACCATGTGTTAGTACGTAAAAAATTGTGTATGAATACACGGATCTGCACAACAGATAAAACTGCAGATAGACTGTAGGACTGGGTCCTTATTTACTATTCCTGTCTCTTTTCTCATCTGTTATTATTAAGGATCTCAGGAATTTTCTTTGAATTTCTTTGAAGAGGGTGAAATGTTGTTGAATTTCTGCATTTTTCACACCTCTCACAAGATCAGTTGTGTTGGTTTGATTTTTTTAAAGCCCTGTTTTTTGGAACCCAATGAGAATATTACCTTCCATTTAAAACAAACCAAGAATTAGAAATTTCCTATCTCTCATGCTTCTAGAATAAAGTTATGAAATATTTACCAGATGTAGGCATGAAGTTCAGAGCAAAAGCCAAGTGATGTAACTGATTAAGTATTACATATATTTATGTTGCAGTTTTTGTATTTTTGGTGTGAAATTCTCCATCCATTAGTACTTAAGTGCAGATTTTTTTTAATCAGACGTTCATATTTTCAACTTCAAATGGGTGTTACAACAAATTAAGCTTTATTTATGCAAAAGAAATAACTAGTTTGTTTTAAAAGTCAAATGACTTTCAGGGCAAATACACATTCGAAGCTCCAGATTTTGTCAGACACATGTGTTACCCCAGTATGGAAAAGCGCTTCAAAGATGCTTATTGAGTTTCCTAAAATAGGCGTATTTTCTCAAGTCCTGATTACTCTATTGATTATTCCCCCCAAAAGTGGCATGAATATACACAAATCATGAAAATTTTCAGTAAGGGTAGGATTTCTTCAGGACATGCGCAAGAACTGTGCATGTCTTAAAGTGAGTAACTAATTTCAAACACAGATGGAGCCTCTGAAGCTCTGAAAGTCTGCCGGTTCACAT
This sequence comes from Psittacus erithacus, assembly GCA_009867235.2. Classification (NCBI taxonomy): domain Eukaryota; kingdom Metazoa; phylum Chordata; class Aves; order Psittaciformes; family Psittacidae; genus Psittacus; species Psittacus erithacus. Next base: position 21,531 of record WYDI02010282.1, on the reverse strand, counting down.
CTGCCTATATTTTTTAAATGGAGGGATATATGTATATACGTATATATATGTCTGCATATATGTATATTTGTACCTAGAAGACACTGACATATTCCAGGCTGCAGTCTTTGTGTCTGAAGATAGCCTTCTCTCCAGCTAAAATACCAGTGGATGTTAAATTATGGTAGAGCATTTGTGCGCTGTGAGCTTTGTGAAGGTCGGAGAGAGCTGCGGAGCTGAGTGACAGACATGGTGTGCTCTGCAATACCTAACTACTGACCAGGATTAATAGGGCCAATGCTGAGATACAGGAGAGATGATTTTGGTTGATGTCATCTGGCACCACATATGAGAATCGTATAGGGTACAAGCTGGGGGACAAGGTACAGGGATGAGAGTTGGCGAAGTGGAGTTTCATTGCCAGTCCATTAGACCTCTGTATTGGGCAAATCAGTTGCCCGCTGATACAGTTTTGTTGTCTGGGCCAGTGTGGAAATTTTTAGCTGCTGTTTGAAAAGTGCCTTGAGATCTTCCTGAGGAAGGAGCTTGCTCTAGATGGCCCATCATGAAGAGGTAACCTGGCTATGTCTGGTTTGGTTTTGTACAAGGAGGACAACCTGCATTTCTGTTGAGAAGAATACATTTAGGAATAGTCCTGTTTGTTTCTTGTGTTAAAAATTCAAATCTTAACTATTCCAGTGGGTGCTGAGCTAATAAAATGGTGGCATCATAAGAGATGAGGCTGTGTCAATGTGCAGTTTAGGACCTCTGTTTTTCAGGGTACTGATAAAGTAATTTGAGGTGTGTCTACTCACAGACGTATCTTCTTTCCTTCATGGGCAGATGTTCACATTCCAGGGTAAGAAAGCCATTTGTGCACCATACAACCCATGTACCTTTATTCCAGAATAACAATGTCTGTGCACCTGAGCTAATCGGGAAAAGAAGTACCAAAAGCTTCAGCTGAGGCAGTTTAAACTGTGTATAAATTCTTCATCCCCTTTTTCCCTACCCAGTAGACAGTTGACATATAGTTTGATTTCTCTGAATAAACTGAAATAGGCCTCTTTTAAAGAAAACCTAGGTGTCTGTACCAAGGGGCTGCACAGCTTTCAGTGTTTAAATGCTGCTGCAAGTTTGTGTGTAGACAAGGCCCAAGAGAGTTATGGTGAAGCTATTAGAAGGGGAAGTGATTCTTTTTTTCTTAGACTGATTAAAATTCTTTGGGCTTTCTGTTTGTTTGTTTTAAAATACCTATTTAGCTTTTAATTAACATGTAAGAGAAAGGAAGCTGGTTAAATATTCAATACCTCCTCCCTTTCAATTAAGGTAGAACAGTACACAATGCATGATGAGGCCTCTGGGAAGTATGGAAAAACAGAGAAGAGCAGGCTCCTGATTATCATGTTCAGGGAGACTGGAAAGGTGAAACCCATCTGATTATTATTAACATTAATAATAATAATGTTGAAGCTTTTTTTTAACATCAGCAGTTTAAAAATACAGTTACTCTTTAGAACCTTACGTACCACGTTTTGCCTCTGAGTACCTTCACTTTTCCCATCCTATTCCTTATTTTGAGGGCAAGGATAGAGGATTTTCTAGTAAGCCTTTTCAGTATCTTAGTGGAGAGGCTACAGATGCTGGAGAAGTTATTCTTCATGCTGCATGCCCTTATTTTCATTTTGATGTGGTTCTTTTAGTCCCAGCAAGTCAGCAGCCTCAAACATACAGCCCCAAAAGCTCAGCTGAGCAAGTGGGAAATCTTGCCGCCATGCTCTGTGTTAGGATCTAGTCTCTTCCCCATTTTCTTTTCTCCCTCTTGAAAAATCCAGTTACCTTCTGTCTGTGAGTCTGTTATCCCTCAAAATTGCACATAAAACATTTAGAAAAGAATGCCTCAATAAAATAAATTATTTGGGAAAATATACTAGTATTTATAATTCAGTAAATATCCTTCCTAAACTTTAATTCCTTCTTGATCTTGTGCACCCTAATTCCTCTAACAAAACATTTATTTTGTTAGCAGTCCTGTTTAAAACAGAATTATATTAACTAAACAGAAAAGAAAGACCATTTTATATTGAGGAAACAACTCAAACCACTGCCCAAAATGTGATGTATTTTTAAGCTTGCTATTTCTTTTAGTGTTATGAGACAAGTTACCTGTAGGAAATACTTTGTTTTTATCAGGAACCATAAAAAAATTATTTTTTTTTAATTCGTTAAAATGCATTAATTTTTTCAAAAAGAAAGAAATGTTTTGCAAAAAGATTTCTGACTGCATATAAAGCAAGACTTTCCTGATTCAACTTCTAAATTAGCTTACTGCGATGACCTACTCGGAAATGCATGATGACAGGATGAGTTTATTAACCAACTGCTTTCTTATCTGATGAGTGGTGACCTATTTAGTGTTATGGCCTTTTATTTTCAAAAACACCCAGCTTATTTTGCACATGATTCTTCCTTCCAAACACATAAACACTTGAGTAGCTTTATATGTATGTCTGTGATTACTCATCAGTAGAGTTAATGATGTGTATTTACTGGCTGGACTAAAACAAGATTTAGTCCAATTAGTTCAATAATTGGTTATTTAACAAATACTTCCTTAATTACTGAGAGTCCATTTCTACTTCAACTGTAAATAATAGAAATTCTCCCATTAATTTTGGCTAAAGTGATATTTTTTTCTCTTTTAAAAACTTTTTTTTTGTTTCAGAACCCTATTCAGAGAAATTAGAGGAAAATTTCAGAGTTCCAGAGGATAGTGAAAATAACACCTTCTGTCAGAAGGTTCATATTTAAGTCAAACTCTTATCCAGATGAACTTAGCACCTTGTGAAGATTTATTGTATTTTAATTTTTATTTTATTTTATTTTATTTTATTTTATTTTATTTTATTTTATTTTATTATTTTATGTTATGTTATTTTCTTTTATTTTATTTGTAAAGGAAAAAAGGCCAAAAGAAGTAGTATTCATATATCTGGAAAGAGTAGAGTTTTGTTATCTGGAAAATTCTTTACTACTGTATGATTAAAAGTTTTGTGAGCAATATAAAACAGAAATCTTTGAATTGGTTGACCTCAGAGGTGTATCCTTTAGATGCAAATTCCACTAATGTCAATTTTATCTCAGCTGGATATGAACTATATCTAGTTACAACTAGCGCATGCCATTGAATTGTACATGATAAAGACTGGTGTACAGAAGCTTTTGCCTGTGAATTTTGGAACAGGGTCCTGCCCAGCTAGAGAGCATGGCATTCCCTTTGTAAGAAGATATGAAACCATAAAGAAGGTTCTACCTAACCCTTCTTCAGCTTGCTTCTAGTCCTATGATTAGAGCATCTTCAAGAAAGGATAGAGGGAAAGAAGGGATCAGTTTGGCAGAGGATGTGCAAGAGGAGCTCTCCTAGGGTAACACGGAGACATGGGGTCTTGTCTGCAGGAAGCCATATTGTAGGCAGGTACTTTACTAAAGTAGAAGCAAATACAAGTCCAAGTGCTGTGCACATGGAGATGTGTAGATAAGCTTCTGTCTTACACTTTTCGAATATTTTTTCTTCTTTTATTTTTTTTTCCCCTCCAGATTTTCTGGAGCAGTTGTACAGGAAGGACAATACTGATAAAAAACAGTATCAGTAAATCAGTAACTTTTTCCTTTCTCCTTTTTTAAAGGTGAACATACCCAAGAAACCAATTCGCCTCATTCGCTGAAGAAGGATGTGGAAAACATGGGGAAAGGTAAAATAAATAAGGGCCTCTTACATTATAAAACTGCTCTTTGTTTTAATAGAATATGAGGATAATAGGGGGCACTTTTGTTCTGCACCATATTTTAAGCTTGTCAAGTAACATATGAATAATATATGGACCTTTGGGTGGATATAATTGAGATTAATGCATATATATCAATCAATACATGACACTGTAATATAATACTTTAAAATAATATATTACATTGATTTATATTCATGGCTTTCTGCACAAAATCTATTGTAGGTCTATGCAACACTTTTTTTTTTATAACTGCTAAAATATTTTGTCTGATAATAATGAATTGCTCTGCAACTATTCTTTCAAGAATTATTTATACAGATTAGCAAAACCACTTTTCTTTTCCCTTTGTTAGAGGAACTCCAGAAGGTTTTGTTTGAACAGATCGACTTACGAAGGAGACTAGAACAGGAGTTCCAGGTGTTGAAAGGAAATGCGTCTTTCCCAGTCTTCAGTAAGATACACATCTGTGGTTTTGGTGTTATTTATAGGTGGTTGGGTTTGCCAGATTGTTGAAGTGGGAGAGGTGTGTTCTTAGTTGCATTGCCAGGATCTTTGCTTAGTTCTGCTGAAGCTTGTGGCACTTTTGCCTTGGATTTTCAGATCTTTCATAGGGAAAATCTGAAACTGGATGTCTATTAATGTATATTTTACTGATTTTGATAACACTGAATACAGTGAGTAGATGGAAACTTGTTTGGGGCTTCTTGGGGTGCAGCAATGTCAATGGTCTTAACCAGCTTTTTGGAGGCTTTTGAAGACAAGGTACTTGATAGTTACCTCTAGATAGTTCTAGGTGACGATGGAGAATTGATGTGGCCCCTGTTTAAGGACAGAAATATGTATTGGAACTGTTCCTCTTGAGATGAGCTATTTGAGATGGCCCTTCCACCATGACTGATGAGCAGAGTGCTGCTGTCCAGGGGTGATGGAATGTGCCTGGCATGTGTTAAACATGAGAAAACAAAACAGACACTTGGGGTTTTCAGGAAGCTGCCAGAAAGTTAAACTGCATGCAAAGGGAGAAAGACTCATTGACTGAGGCCTTTTGAATTACACTGGCATCAGATGGGAAAAGCATGCTTCCATGAGAAATCACACATAGATGAGGACAATGTAGAAGACACAGTAAGGGCTCTTGTAACATGCAATGAATGTGATGTTACAGGCTCTTCTGACATTTGCTAAATTGTTAACTTGTATGTGCCTGAAATGTCTGACCAGCACTCAGAACAAAACTGCCCTCATGTTGGTTTATCATGATTTCTTGAAGAGTTCAGTATTGTTAGACCTCTAGGTTCCTTGATAAAAACGCCAGGGACAAACCCCAGTATTGGCAGGTCCTACAAAGTAAGCAGGTCAACCAGAACCCACTGCTGCAAGCCGATCAGTGTTGCATCTCCCAGGAAAAGTTGGGAACACAGACATCATTCTCCTATTATTTAAAGAAAATACATTAGTCCCCTTTCTGTAGCATCAGGTAGGGTAAGTTCAGGGAAGCAAGGAAGAGCGAGAACTCTGGCAATGACTCCATCGTTAGCCCAAATATTGAAAGATGTAGACAGCTTCATAAATAAAGGAGAAGAGCCTCCTGAGGTGATATGGATATTAATGAAAGGAGGATAACCTCATCCTTCAGTATAAATTCAGTCATTACTTGGGTTTGAGAGTGAGGTAATTTTAAAATAATTTGTGTAGATCAAAACACTGATGTGTGGTATTGGTGAAATGGCATCTTGGAATTTTGCCATTCGGGTCACTTATTTATCCTTTTGTTCTTCTGCAGTAAAATTAATGCTCTGTCATTGCCATGTAAATAAACACTGCAATTAAACCACATGAAATACAATTTAAATAAAAGAAAAGAACATGTACGGCTGACCAAGGAAGTGGCGACTGTATACTGGCTTGAAAAATATGTGGTTTCAATGTACCACAAAGTAGTGGTCAATTTTCTTCAGGATTAAAATAGAAACCAGATAATGTGCAATAAAGAATATATACAAGTGACCGTAAAACCTATTTACAGATTTAGATTTACCAAAAAAACCCACCCCTCCTCCGCACGTAATAAAACAAGCAAAAGGGTCTTTGTAAAGCAAAGAAGCGTAAAATACAGGGTAAAAGTGATTTGTCCTCTAGAACAGTACATGTCCTAGCAAAAGAGAAGAGGTCTGCGCCAGGCTCGTGCTGCTGGATGAGGCTGCTGCTTTAGGTCAAGTATTACAAAGTGTTTTGCCAAGGCTTCCCAAGTCAGTGTCTGTGTAGGGTGGTGTTGGATAGGGAGAGGCTAGGCAGAGAAGTCTTCAGAGAGCCAGCTAAAGGAATGTTGAGGTAAAATTAAAATTGTATTTATGGGTTTATTATGGCTTGGAAACACCTGAGGCTGTAGGAGGGAGCAAAGAGCAGACAAGTAACAGCGTTTATATCTGTTGTGGTTTAAGCCGGGCCGGTAACTCAGAACCATACAGTGGCTCGCTTAATCCCTCTGTTCTTCCTCTCCCTGCTCCAGGAGGGATGGGAAGGAGAGTGAAAAGAATGTAACTCCTATGGGTTGAGATAAGAACAGTCCAGTAATTACGGTGTAACACAAACCACTGCTGCTACCACCAATAATAATGATGATAAGGGAAATAACAAGGGAAGAGAATACAACCACTCACCACCCCCTGACTGATACCGAGCCCAACCCGAAGAGCTATCTAGCCCTTCCGGGTGACTCGCCCCAGTTTATATACTGGGCATGACGTGCTGTGGGAATACCCGTTTTGGCTAGTTTGGGTCAGGTGTCCTGTCTCTGCTTCCTCCCGTCTTCCCCTCCTCCCTGGTCTGCCATGAGACTCAGAAAGTCCGTGGTCAGTGTAAACATTACTTAGCAACACCTAAAAACATTGGTGTTATCAGCGTTGTTCCCAGGCCAAAAGTCAAAACCACAGCACTGCACCAGCTACTAAGAAGGAGAAAAATGACCGCTACTGCTGAACCCAGGACAATATCCTATCCCACTCTGGTGCACCACAGCATCAGGCTGAGCAGCAGCAGGGACTGCATTTCTGTCCCATCCCTAAAGCTGCTGAGGACAGGAGCAGTCTATCAGGGTAATTCTCAATCCCACAGGTTGTGGTGGTTCTCCCTGTGCTTTGAATGGACTGTGGGTAAATAAGAAGCCTTTGTTTTTTAAGTCTTCTCAACCTTATTTAAAAAGGAGGAAATGCATCTCTATTTCAGCTATGTGTGAGATATAGAAGGTAACACTGTATCTCTCTAGAAGATGCTTCACTTGGGTTACCTGTAATTAACTCCAAAGTCACCTTTTTGTTTTGGGTCTTGCATTTGGAACTGAGCACATTTAGGGTGTTTTACCTTAATAGCCTCAAAGCACCACCCACAGCGGTGCCATGCAGTCTTGTGTGTAAATGGTGTTTGGTTTCCACGGTCTCCTCATGGAAATCATTGCTAAATGAGAACTGATCTTATTTGCAAACTCATTTAGCAGTATCATGTTGCATGCTTCTCCGTGGCTTCTTGTACCCGCTTGAAATGTGGACTATGATAATTTATAAAGCAGCCGACCTTGTCTTCTGCTGTTTGTACCTTTGTTTTCTATATTGTTGTTGTACTTGAAAGCTGCAGATGGGGCTTTCCTTTGCCTGTAACATCTCCCAAGGCAGAGATCACTTGAAGAAAAAAAAAATGAAAAGGTTGATCACTTGAAGAAAGTCAAAGAATTTACTGTCCCGATACAAATATGAGCACCTGTGCATGATGACAGTGTGTTCCCCCAGAACCCTCTCCTGTTCTGTGTCTTTGGTGTCAGCTGGCACGCATTTTGTCCATGTGCATTTAACAATGTGGCAATTAAATGGTGGAGACATAGTCCAGATAGTTAAAGTATTTAATTTTGTGTTAAGAAAGCTATTTAAATATTCATATCTTTTCTCTTGGGTATTGCTTATGGCTTTGTCTGTAAGCATTCAGATTCAGATGAATGCTGCCAGAAAAGAAGAACGGCTGTCCTTACGATTAACACCCCATTTCCACTGTGAGCTTGGACATTTGCAGTGCAGGACTGAGCAAGATTTCTGAGCTATTTGTTCTAAGAGGTGATGAGCCTGTGAAAAGGCAGTCAAGAGGAAAGTGTCGAGGAGAGAGGGAATATTTCTGCATGTAGCCCACTCAAAGTGAAACTGGAGGACTTCAGTCATAGCTAGCTCAGATATGTCGGCCTTTAGTGATGATCACCATTTTGTACTGCAGAGCGTTTTTGGAGCTAGGAAGAGGGGAATTGCAAACCTGCTCTATTTCTGTTGGGTTCTTTTCCTGGTTGAGTTGGAGTAGAGGGAATAGGCTGAAAAATACTGTGGGCATTTACTTGAAATTTGAGAAACTTTTTATAGGATAATGTTGTCATATCCTTTTCTATGTGGCTGAGCTGGACTCCTGATGGTTTCAGCCAGATAAATTTTCTCACTCCTTCTTCGTTTAATTGCTTTTTTTTTTGTTGTCCTGAAGTGCCTCCATGCTTTATAAACAACATCTTTTGGTCATCATTCAGAGAGGCAAAATTCTTGTGTAAAAGAGGACAGAGCTCTGCCACCTTGTACTTTATTCTACTGCATTCCTATGGCCACACTTGATGGCGGTATGTCCTCTTTCCCTGCAGGAGAGATATATCCTCCCTCTCCACTGCATCATGCCATGCCCGCTCACTGCTTTCCTGCTTCTGCTTTTGGAGTTGAGAAGTTGTCGCAAGGCTGTGTGACTGTGTCCGAGCATGATTATTTAATTCTCTTAATTGGTTAGTTGTAAATAAACCTTTTTAGCTGCCTTGGTCTTGTAGTTCTTCTCCAAGCTCTGCGTGTTCAGATGCTCCATGCTGTTTTCTGTTGGCATTCAACTTGCTATTCTCTATGCTTGTTTCCTGATTCAGAATGATACTGGGTGGAACGGATTTTCTTTCCTCCTCCATTTAATAATCCACCACTGCACTTAGGTCTGCATCATGCAGCGCTCCATGTTATTTGCTTCTTGTCAATAGTTTTGTTCATATTTTTATTTTTCCCTCCCTCCAACAGCAATGTTATGAAAACAGATCAGCAGTTAATTTTCTACCAAATTAAGTTTTGTCTGAAATGGATAGAGAGGAGGAAAATGAGGGAAGGAGGAGCTAGTGGAGCAGGAAGGCTGGTCTTTGCTGTAACCCAGCTGTCAAGAATCAGTCTTTCAAAGACTTTTTCCCTTCTGCCTTCCACATCACTGTTTATGGAGCTTTAGTCTGGGTTTTGTTCAAAGCCATCAGCATGATGTTACAAACTACAAATCAAATCCTGCATCCTTGAACACTTTCTCTTCTCACACGTTGGACATCGCTATGGATGTCAACAGATTTATGCCAAAGCAAAGGGGAGCAGCTTTTGCTCTTCTCATCAGCATTGGTAGACATTTGACTAATGACTGCAGAGTCTTGTCTGTTGAGAATAACAACTGTGGGAATAAATGCTAGCAACAGACAGTTAGAAGGATACGTTTGCTAATTGGGAAATAACTGAATCTGATTTTCCTGCATCTCTTGTTTGAAGTGTCCTCTACTAGATAAGTTTCTGTTAGGAACATGTTTTAATTGGGTGAAGGTCTTCGTAGTGTTTCATGGTTCCTTAGTAGTGATTTGGTTTAATTTAACTTTATTTATATAAATTCTACTGCGTGGTCTCCATTTTAATTACTGCATCTGCTTCTTTTTTCCTCTTACAGATAATTTTCAAGATCAGATGAAGCGGGAACTGGCATACAGAGAAGAAATGGTACAGCAGTTACAAATTGTAAGCTTGCTTTCTCTGCTAAAAATGTTATAAACTGTTGCTTTATGTTTTTTCAATGCAATGCTCAAACTTTCCCTTTGTGAGCCATGCAGATGTACTATTCCCGAGCTCATATTCCTGAGCTCAGCTGGTTTAGACTCTAATTACCTGGAGATTTACTTTCATGCGGTAACCATATGGGTCTTCATGTTTCAACTAAATGAAATGCTTTGACTCAATGCTGAGAGGTACTTCTTCAGAGTGAAAAGTGAGGACTGAATCAGTAAACCTTAAGCAGTTAAATGTTTCTACCTTGTATGAGTTGCAAAGGGGTGCATTTCAGCCTTTGGTAGGGAATCTGTGCAAGGCCAACTTCTCACTGGCAAATAAACCTCAGGATGTGTCTTTGTGAAATTTCAGCTGCTAGAAGAAGTGCTTAACTCGGCAGTAAAGGATTGAGTTGCCAAAACACAGCTCAGTGCAGGCATACATTGCTGTTGGGTTTTTTGCTTGTTATTTTAAAATCAAGAGGATTTTGCATGTGTGTGTTAGTACAGCTCTGTGTCATTGTAACTGTGCTGCTTTGAAAACTTGACATACTTAATCCAGTACAAGCAAGGAATGTAGTATATAAAACTGTTTCTTACTCATATACTGTTTAGTGTAAGAGCAGGGCATGTTAATGAATGGGAGGCTATCAGCATGCTAATAGTGCTTTGTCTGTGCTGTCTGATGTTATTCAACAGGGATTTTTTGAAGCAAGTTTGCCAAATATCCCCTCTTACCTGGATCCGGTCTGTGCTTGAAGGTCTAAATTTTCCTTGTGCTTGTCACAGAGCCTAGTGCGGGGAAGGCATTGTCCAGCCTTCTGGTACTGTCATTTTCTAATTGATGGGTTGGGACATAAAAATAAAACTGAAGGCCAGGATTGTCAAACTTGTGCACCTATGTTTAGAGGCTTTTCGGAGTGGCCTTATTTTTAGAGCTGCTGAACATTCCTGCTCCCTGTTCCTGCTGACTTCAGGGATTTCAATGAGAGATGGAGGGTGCTTGAAGGAGGTTGTTTATGGAGGGAATTCAAGTCCTGAACATCTTTGGAGATTTTTTTCTGCTGCTTGTCTCCACTCGTTTCCTTTAATGTGTCCAGTAGTTACTGTGTTCTCCTTTGTCTCCCAGTGCCAGACAAGGACTTTGGCTTGATCTGTGAATTGCATTGTCACAGAAGCTGGTAATTAAGATGCCATCCTGAAAAGTACTTCCCCTGCTGCTTTGGATTTGAGGCAGGTGACTTGTCTGATTCCTCCCGTGAAGCACATTTAAACACAAAGTTTGTGGTCCCACTTCAGCCTTTATCTCTTGTGTCAGCTGAATTTGGAGCTAAATCTGCCTCTTAGGGAGAGAATGAATTATCTCTGCCGTTCACTTTGTGGTCCAGTTTTGAAGTTGTTTCTGAATCTGGATGCCACCACCTCCAGCCAGCTGATTTACAAGAAGTGGAAAAATCACAAGGTTCAGTGTAGTGCTTTTTCTTGGGCAGGAAAAGACATATGATCGTGTAATTCACACCTTTTTATGGTACATGTTACAGAAAGACTAATAGTCATTCCATCATTGAACAGACCTGTCTGAATGTACTTACAGTGAGTAGTTTCAACATTTAATGTGCTGCACCAGCAGTTCAGGACCCCTTCATTCACTGTGGCTGCCTGAATTTAATTGTCACTAATAGAAATGTTGTCACATCATCAGTAAGTCTTTATGCTCACATTTGGGTATCCCTCCCAATACTGGTGAGGCAGGTTGTGTAGCAGTGAGACAGCTAAAAGTATGTTTGCATCTGAAGAACTGAGAGACTGCTGCAAATAACAAGTGTGTTTGTTTACGATGGGCGCAGAAATCTTCAGTGGTGTTTTGGCTGGTAACTGAAATGGAGTCAGCACTTCTGATGTGATAACTTCTGCAGTTACTTTAATTCATTCATGTGAATATACCTTGTGTGCTTATATGTAGAATTAAGATTGCTGAGCTGAATGTGCTAACTCCTTTGGCCTGTTTGGGTAATGGCATAGATGAGTTAAAGCTTTTAGTGCAAGATACACAAAAAGCATGGTTACTTCTCAATTTTTTTGTTCATTTGTTGTGTTGTTGGGGCAGGTTGTTTTGGCTTGTATGTATATGGGATGCTCTATTATTGCTTTAGCAGAGCTGCCCACACCTTATTTTCTTGTTAACACTGAAGTGCAAAGATAAAAGCAGAAGTCTTTAATGTATACTTAAATCTTAATTTTACTTACAGTTTCACAGCTGTATACCTTTGTATTATTAAATTCAGAATTTACTAGTATAACTAGCTGCAGAACCTAGCTTAATTGCTTTGTTTATTTTACAAACAGTATGAATGCACAGAGTCAGTTTATTTTGGCTCTTCTCACCACTGAAGGATTATAAAACTTCCATTAGTCCTTTCTGAAGACTTGTATATGATCTTGATGGCATCTTCTGTAACAGGGGGTACCAGAGGCAGGTTTTGCAGCAGTGATGTTTTCGCTCACCCTGCACTGGAATTCCTCAAGCTACATAACTGAGTAGTCAGACTTTAAAATGAACTGCCTTGGCGTGCTTGATGTGTCAGAAAAGTCAGGAATACAACAGGCTGAAGCTGAGCATGAAAAGATTAATGAAATATAAATTGTATTTGAAAACTTCCTCTTGCAAACGCCCACCACAGCCTGACTTTTACATGGGCAGGACTGATGGAAGCCGGCGGGTTTTTTTCTCCCAGTAATACGTTTTTCTCCCAGTTCCCGGTGACGCTGCGAAGCTGTAGCGCAGGAGGCGACGATAAACTGCCACGGGTGGGGAGCAGCTCGGGGGGCGCTGGCGCGGGCTCCGGATGCCCTCTGCCGCTCCGCGGCCGCCATTGCACGCCCAGCGCCGGCTGCGAGGCACCTGGCTTCAGTACTCCTCATTAAAAACCTCCGTTACAGCAGCGTTTAATCAATGGGGTTTTGTTTTAATGCTCCGTCTGCTCCGGAAGAAAATAAATAAATAAATAAATAAATATATAATATATGTGTATATATTTTATGGCTTCCTGAAAGTCAGGAGAAAAGCTCAGATCACTGGGAAAATGGGAGGTTGAGTCCTGTTTCTGTTACATCATCTGTGATAGACATTGGCTTCTTTGGACATAACCCTACTTGGGAGGTAGCTGTAGCAGTGGGTCATTGTGCAGCCATCAGCAATTTATGTTGAGAAAGGATTTGGTCAGAGTGTCTTGAGCAGCTGCTCGGAAGTATTAATCAAAGAACCATGGAATGGTTGGAAAGGTTGTTAAAGCTCATCCAGTTCCAGCCTCCTGCCACACACAGGGACACTTCCACTAGAGCAGGTTGCTCCAAGCCTCATCCAACCTGGCCTTGAACACTGCCAGGGATGGGGTAGCCACAGCTTCTCTGGGCACCCTGTGCCAGTAATTCCAGTATTGCAGCCTCTTTGTGCCAAGCTGTCAGCCAAGTCCCAAGAAACAACCAATCATCATGTTTAACAAGAAAATAAGTCTTAAATCTTTGAATGCGCTTTTCTCTTCCTCCTCCCTTAAAGTGCTGTGTCCTGAATTAGCTACATACAGTGCATGTACTTGGAGGTCTTGTATAAAATACTAATTTTACATATGGATTTAGTCATGGATCATTTGGCTTTTGCTATTCAGCTATACAGAAAGGGCCACCAAGAAGAAAGGAATGTCAGGCACGCTGGGGTAAGTTCTAAAATGGCACATGTGATACGGCCTTAGAAGATCTCACCTGCCTTTTGGGTTGTTGGTTTCTGTTCAGGGTGACCAGAATTCATCTGTCAGGACAGCCAAGCCAGTCTAACAAAGCACTGAGTTGGCTCCTGCTAAAGCCTCTGTGTCTCTCTGGTATTGTCTTCTGAGCATGTGTTAGTGGATCACAGTTTAAAAGCGTAAACTGTCTTCCTAGCTGCCAGGTGGGAGAATGAATAGAAGCAGCATTCCCAGTACAATAATTTTCTATTCCTTTTATGTTTTGGTAAACTCTTCTAAAACACTGTTACAGATAGGTAACCAAGCTGCCAGTTTCAGCCTCCTGTAAACAGGCTAGTGTGTGTTCATTTCCTGTTGGGGGTCCCTTACAAGCAGTTTGTTGGTTCCGAGGAAGCATAGGCCACAGTTGTAATGTATCCATCAGGGGAGACTAAGGTGGTGTTCATCACCCTACTCCTGTAGTTTGGGTAACTAAGATCAGGTAGTGATCAATCTCACTAACTTTACATAAGGGTAAAAGGCAACAGGTCTTTGAGGCATGTTAGAAATGTGACAAAGGCGGTCGTTTGTCTTTCCAGCTCCAGTGGAAAGTGTTGGTTTGGTTTTGTTTGGGGTTTTTAATTTAGGTAGGCTCCCATGAACTGAATTCCTTCTGCCTAGCCTAACTCTGGGCTGATATTACTGTTCAGAGTTCATAACTGGATCCAGCTGGAGCTCCTCTAATATTTGATGGCCTTACTTACTAAGATTCAGTGCTGCTTTGAATCAACTCTGTTCTTCAGAGGCAGACAATAAAATTAATCTGGAACTATCTATCTGCAAAATTGATTTCTATTTCTCCATCATGTTTCACCCTGGTCTTTAAGGATTCACAAGAGTGTTTAAAAGAAGAAAAAAACCTACCATGTGGTAATGCTGGTAGATCTTCAGAGGTATGAGATCATGTTCCTCTGGGTCCTACTGTAATTAAGAAAAGCACCAGTAGGTTTAATTCCTATTTTAGGTTGTATATAAAAAGCAGGTGCTTTGTACAACTAATGTATTCGTTATAACAAACAAGGAATATCCACATTTTTGTGTGCAGAGACATTGGTCACAGCATGCATGTTATTCCATACTTGAAAAATGGAAATAGGAAACAGCAGTGCCTTATTAGGATTTCTGTTTTGGTCCTCTGCTTGAAGTGGTCCAGCTAGATTGATTGACCTTGATAAGAATGTTAGAGGGAAACATCAGTTCAGCACAATGGCTCTCAAATTTTTTGAGCCGCATCTTGTGCTGAAGTGCCTGCACAGACACACAGATATAATAACAGATAGAAGAGCATTTCTGGAAACATGTTCACTGTATTTTGCAGACTCCAAGGCAGATTTCACTTCCTTGCCTCTCTTCTCCAAACCCAGAGAGATGTTTACATTTTTTTCTCATTAATTTTTTCACTTGTGCTTTAGTAGTTGGGATGATACTGCAGGTCTGTTTCTGTGTGTTCAGTTATCTGCATTTGATTTTTTGGTGAAGTTTCTTTGATGTCCAAGTGTAGCAGGGATGGATGTGTGCTTTAGAAATGAATCCCAAATCCTATCCATGTATCTGTGCTTTGGTTCATGTTGTACCCCAGACTCAGAGCTTGCAAACTGGATTCCCTGAATGAAGGAGAGAATGTGCTCCAAGAGTGCAGTTAGGAGTGTGCTGTAGGACAAGCCTGTCTTTATCAGAACAGCAGAACAGACACCATGGATGCACAACAGGGGAATGTATTGTCATGAAGAGCCCTAAATATATTCCACTGCAGCAGTGGAGTTACCAAATGCTCTTCAAATGTATAAGATGACATTGCAGATGATTTAATTCATGAAGAAGGTAGTTATTTCCCTATTAGACACCCATCTCTCCCAGTTTCATTTACTACCAGGAGAATGGATAACCCAACACACATTGAAAAGACGCTGATGTACCGAATATATCAGAGAAGTGGATTAAGAACAGCTAATTTCTGACAGAATGTACCCCATTGTATTATCTAGGTCAGTACAGCCTGGGAGATGTCCTATATAGTTGGTAGCCACGCGAACTGATGTCGCCTGTTAGACATCCCGAGTGGGAGAGAGAAGGAAGGCAGTCAGTGAAGCATCATGGGCCTCAGCTGAAATGTGCTTGTTCAGGCAGTTTGTTTGTGGCTCCTGTTTGAATCTAAACTGTAGAAATGGATGATCAGTTACATAGTTTCTTTGCAGACATCTCTGCTGCAATTTGGACAGGAGTTTTCCAGCCTTTGCAAACACTGCCCTTAAGGCAGCTCTGTTCGAGGGTGTGGTGGAGGAAAGAGCTCTGGTTTTGGGGGGAGAATCTGTCAGCAAGCTTCCTGATAGCTTTTCAATTCTATCAAGACTAGGGGTTTATAAGAGTAGTCAGACAAAACATCTGGATCCTGGGTCTTCCCAGGTCATCGGTGGTATTGGCCTCTCAGTTCATCCACACACATTTCCCTTTCCCCAGGGCTGTGTAGTGTGGGAAGCAGCACGCCCCTATGAAAGGCTTCTGCTTTCATTCAGCCAGACGGCTCATCTTTGCAGATGCTGCTGCTTCCTGGTGCTGCTGCTTTCAATCAGATTGACCTCCTTTCCTGAGAGATGAAAAGGTTAGCTCCTGAGCTGCAGCTGCTCCTTTCTGTCCTCTCATCCTGAGCTTTCCCTGCTCTTTTCACTATTAAAGCAGGCAGGGAAGGATACATCTCTTCATGTGATTGCAGATACTACACTTTACGCCAGCCAGGAGACATGCTGAGCACAATTCACACAAACATACTCACATACTGTGGGCATAATGTAATTAAAACCAAAACAGGGATATACAAGAATGCGTGTTAGGTGTATGGTCAGTGGATACGGATGTAAATTCACATGTTTTCAGCTGTGGGGTAGGTTGCTTCAACTCTGTGCATTTTCCTGCCTTTTCCTTTCACTGTTCATGCAGCTTAAGGCCTTGCTCCTGAGTTAAGCTTATCATATTTGTCATCTTGCAGTAACATATTTGACATTGTTTGTAAATATATTGTGGAGTGCCTGACAGCTGAAGAAGGTCACCTCAGTGTGCAGCATGCCTAGGAGTGGAGGGACATAGATTTTCTGATCCCAACCTGAATTCCTCCAACAGTCCTTCCAAAAGGCAGCATCAAGGAATAGTGAATTTGTAGTCGCTTGGATTCCCAGCTATGGCGAAATCTCAAAGCAATTTAGTTTTGTTGCATCCTAAAGGCCCAGCATTGGAAAGGAGCAGCCGTGAACTGTACTCCCAGTGGCCAGCAAGCACATCATCCCACTTTGTTTCTAAATATAACTTTGTTCCTAATATGCCTATGAATGTTCTCTGTTTTTCTTTAATTATTTGTTCTGCTTCAGTGGCTTCCCTCAGATTGATGCAAACCAGAGATAACTATTAGGAACTTCCCAATTATGGTGCTATAAATACATGAAGTCTCATACTCCCAACATGCTGTATTTTGGCTGTGCAGAGATCAATGCTTATTCCTTGCTCTGTTACGAACAGCTGATTTTTGTCATCTTGCAGGCAGCAGAATGGGTGGTGAATTTAATTTTTGACAGCAACTGCTAGAAACAATATTGGAAGACATCTTTTACATTGGATTTTAAGATATATCTGTTGTCTTAATTTGGGACATTTTTGTTTTATTTCTGCATCAACATTCTTGCGGTTTTGTAAAGAGCTCAATCCTTTAATTTAAGGGACTGTTTCTTAAAATGATACGGGGAGGCAAACAAAACCCTTCATCTGCAGGAATTCCAGTTTAGATGTTTCATTAGCCAAACCTTGGCTTAAAGCAGTTGCTTTGTCTCTGTGTCATTGCAGATTCCCTATGCAGCAAGCTTGATCAGGAAAGAAAAGCTCGGCGCACACCTCAGCAAAAGCTAAAGGTGAGCTTACAGAAGATGAGACTTTATTCTGTCTTACCTGGATGTTGTGTTTTTCTTTGAAGCCATTGCAAGATTAAGGGGATCATTCTTTGGCTTGATGTTACCAGTTCTGGTCCAAAAGCTCTGTTTGTGAAGGTGGTGTTGTGCTACTGTCTAAAGCTGATAACTGACATGTCACATGAATTCCTCCTACTGGGGTAGGACATACTGCTCAGAGTTGACCATTGGGTGAATCCAGGCCTCATTGCCTGAGCATGTGCTTCCAACTCTGCTGAGTAGTGATGTAAAGGTCACGTGCCATCACTGGAAGGAGGGAAATACCCTAGCATTCAGAAGGCACTAAAAGTTCACACACAGACAGGTAGAGATGAGGTTTTCTGCCCATAATGGAGCTTTTTCTCAAGAAAGAGCAGTGTATTTGGGGAGCCCTACAGAACAACACAGACTCTCTGTCTTCTGTAGCTCAGTCTCCTGCAGAGGGCAGTTACCCTGCTGCCCTTGTGCAGGATATTCACAAACCCAACACTGCATTTTTCAGGAGTGTTTTTTAGAAGCGTTCAGTTAAAAGAAGCACCATCTCCATCATCGTGGTTGATTGGGGAGATTCCAGTTTCAGATGCTACAGCCTCAACATTTAAACATTTTCTCTTTTTCTGGTAAAACAAGAGATGGAGAGGCAGAAAGCTGGTAGCCCTGATACTGTGATATGACATAAAATATGGCTTGTGGATTCATTGAAAAGTTCCCTGAGGCACAGCAGGTGAATCAGAAGAAAAGAGCTATTCATAGGTAGAGGCCTCAGTAATGCACAAAGTAGAGGTACTCAGGAGAAAATCTGGAACATCTGAGAAGGTGTTGATAGTATAGATGATGGATGTTTGCCTGAGCTATGGAAGAAGCAGATACTTAAAACATTAGGAGTAAGTATAGTTAACATAACCAGTATCTGGCCTTGAGCTCTGCCTGCTGAGATAAGGGGATTAATCTAAGCATCAAGTTGGTCTGTTTTGCCTCTTGTGCATACTTTATTACTGTCTGCCAGCATTTTCCAGTTGAGTCTTCATTAATCTGAGCACTGATTTAAAATAAATTCAGTGGTGTTAATATCCCAAATAGAACAGTATGCTTCCCAGATGAGAAGCAGCAGGTCCTGCCCTGAGCGCCTTGTCCAAAGCACTGATCTACAATAAAAGTCTGCCTGAGGAGGGCAACATCAGATGAATGGAACCATTTGTTCCCATCATCAGGTTTTCATCAGCTGACAGTCCCTGCAAGGAAGGAGCTGGCATCACAGCTACAAGCATTTCCTGCTTATTTGCTGCTAGCGTGGAGGATGGATGCATTTCTCATGCTGTTTTTGTTTCCAGTGGCACACCATCCCCGCAGACAACAGGGATTTCTCTAAGTAGGCCCTAGTGTTTTTGAAAGATTAGCTGTTACTTAACTGCTAAACTAAATCAGTCAAGCAGAGAATCACAACTATATTGTTCAGAAGCAATTGCAGATTCTCCATGTGCCAAGCAGAAGAGTTGCCTCAAGAAGGAACATGTATGCATACACATACCCACATCGTACACCAAGGAGGTGAAAGCCTTGTGCACTGCAGAGCAACCACTCAATTAATGCTCAGTGTTCTCTGCTACCCTTGTTGGGCTTTTGTGTTCCTTTCCACAGCAGTTCTTGCTGTGTTTAGTGGTACTTCAGTGGGTTACAAGTTGCCCTTCATGTTTAATTTAAAAGTATTTCCACCTGGCTCTACAGATACTCACTAGCAATTGTCAGAGGATGCTTCTGGAGCAGGTGATCTACATGTATCCCTTTTTCAGGGATTGCCAATTAATGTTATAGTTCTATGAGTAAAGAAATCCCAGGCTTGGGCTTAAGTGTTGTAACATTTTCTCTCTTTTTTCCTTGTTTTTTGTTTCAGTTTGCAGCAGCACAGGATCTTTTTGCAGCCGTTAACCTTCTAAGTTATTATTTGCCAGTCAGAAACCTGGCTTGTTTAAAGACTGAAACAAAATGGAAGATTGGGGATACAGGTTCCTTTGAACCCGAGGACAAGTGACCTCAAAGCATCATGGACAACCATGTAAAATAGAATGTAGCAGCCATTTATTAGTAAAAGCAAAACAAAACAAAAAAATAAAAAAAAAAAAAAAATGCCTGTCCTGGATCTTTTTTGGTGGTACCAAAGTTTAAGTCTTTGTGTTTTTAGAAGGACTACTGGACCTGATAGAGAAAATGCTTTCGATGAATCGTACAGACAAGCTGTGAAAGGAACTGACGCTCCTTGCAACGCCACAAACACTGACAACATCTGTCAGTTCATCTTTTGCTTTTGAATTGTGATTGTTTTATGGAAAGAAATGTGTGTCTTACCAGATGGGCCAGAACCACGTTTGGATGGATGGATGGATGGATGGATGGATACGGCAGAGTTAGCCATACACAGTGCTTTTTAAAAGCAGACTGGAAATTCTCACACCCCTCTCCCTCGGCCCTCTCCTCCTCTGGTATTTTGCCTGCTGTATGAATTAACGATTGTACTCCTCTGGAAATATTTTACAATTTAATATTGAGTGTAATTAAGAATATAATCGCTGTTATCAAAAAAGGTATTTAACTCTGTTGTAGTTTCTTTATCATTCATGTGCAAAAAAGTCTATAATAAAAAAAAGAAAACTATGAGATCATAGTTGAGCTTCGCTGTAATTTAATGCTGTGCTTACTCCACTAAAGAAAAGAACTGGGAAATTTATCCCTAAGAACTTCTTTTTAGAAGTATTTTAATTCACAAATAACATGTCAAAGTATTTCGTGGCAGAAATCCTCTGCCTTTGGTTATTTAGAAAACATTTGCAAGTACATGAAGTGAAATTTCAGGATATTCCTTGTGGATCCACCGAAGTAAAGGGAGACATGCCAAAGACAGTTGACTTCTGAAGACCATAGCAGCAGTC
This sequence comes from Psittacus erithacus, assembly GCA_009867235.2. Classification (NCBI taxonomy): domain Eukaryota; kingdom Metazoa; phylum Chordata; class Aves; order Psittaciformes; family Psittacidae; genus Psittacus; species Psittacus erithacus. The sequence goes on along the minus strand of WYDI02010282.1, from coordinate 1,290 downwards.
TTCTAATTCTTCTCCTGAATGTGCAGCATTCTTGTCCATGATGTGCAACACCCCAATTACTAGGGCTTTCCTGAGTGAAATTCCTGCCCCCAGGAAGTCCCAGCCATGGTGTCATCCCTGAGCATACAACAGCGTAGAACATTGTCCGCACCAATACAGCACCACCAGATCTGAAAGCAGTTTCAGCCACTCCCAGCATTTGGATGTGTCACACAGGTACTCTCTCAATATTCCCCTCATTCCCAGCAAATCCCTGGGAGATTCAGTCATCCAGTGTTATAGTTCCTTATATCTCAACAGATCTGGAAGGCAGGGAGGGGAGGAAGGGCACAGCCTGTTTTCATGCCCTTCCCTGCACAGTTTGCTCATGCAGTATGCGAGCTGACAATACTCAAACACAAGACTCCCTGAGCTGGCATCATTATGGCTTTTGAGCATGGAAAAAAGCAATGAAAGCACCAGAAAAGCTGGACCAGGTCAGACCAAAAGTTCATCTGTGCCAGTACCCGCTTCCCAATAATAGATGAAATCAGATACTTTCTGAAAGCACGCAAGCAGTTTGAATTATATTCCCAGAATATAGTTTTAGCTTCTAATGATTTACTGCTTATGGGTTTTTTGACCTAGACATGATGTCTTGTTTTTAATAACCTGCAATGGATTTTTTTACTTAAACAAACTCATCCAGTGACTTCTTAAAACCTAGGCACACTTTTAGCAGCTTACAGCATCCTGTGGCAATAAGCTCTACAGCTTAAACACAGGCTGTGGGGGAAAAGCAAACCAGCTTCTGATGTTCAGAGCTGCCACCCTTTAGTCTCATTTTATGACCTGAGATGAGACCAGTTGCCATTTGACCTCTGGCAATTCCTGTCCACCTTTTTCTGTGCCAGTTGTGATTTCAAAGGCATCTGTTGAACTTCTTGGTTGTCTTTTTCCAGGTTGAAGAGTCACAGTAATCATAGAATCACAAAATGGTTTGGTTTGGAAAGGACCTTAAAGCTCATCCAGTTCCAACCCCCTGCTACAGGCAGGGACAACTTCCACTAGATCATGCTACCCAAGGCTCTGACCAACCTGGCTTTGAAAGCTGCCAGGGATGGAGCATTCACAACTTCCCTGGGCAACCCATTCCAGTGCCTCACCACCCCTGCAGTAAAGAACTTCTTCCTTATACCTAATCTGAACCTCCCTTGTCCTGTCACTACAGCCTCTAATGAAGAGTCCCTCCCCAGCATCCTTACAGGCCCCCTTCAGATACTGGAAGGCTGCTATGAGGTCTCCACGCAG
>WYDI02010281.1:0-48695 GCA_009867235.2 Psittacus erithacus | reverse complement strand
CACCGTGGGTGACAAGAGGTAGGTGGATCAGGGAGGGAGCAGAGCTCCACAGCAATGGTGTGTGAGTACAAGGGCCACCACTGAGCAGTGGTGGTGTGTCCTGAAGAGGCGCTGATGGTTGGCACAGAGATTGGAGAGCCTGATGATCAGGATAATGACTACAGGAACGAAGCTGGGGAAGGAAAGGCAGGCAGGCAGGAAGGGCAGGAACTCAGAGCTGTATGAGGGTCAGGCTAGTGGGCAGGAAGAGGTTAGAAGGCTTTGGGTGACCATAGCAGAAAGGCAAGTTGTGTGTTGCTGCTCTTGCTGGCAATTGTTTGTATTCCTGCCCAAAGTATTTCTTGGATGAGTGATCACCCTTCTGTATTGCTTCTCTCCTTCTGGCTATAAACCTGAGTGGCTATTTGTCTTGCTGAGTTCTTTGGTTCTGTTGCTTTGCTCTGCATGGCCTCTCTGTTTCAATGTCTGTGTCTGTTGTTTTTGTCTATTTTTGTACATTTTCCTCCTATCTTTTTCCTTTTTTCTTAATTATTCTTTGGGATTTCCTTTTTTCTGCACGGATACTCTTTCTGACAGCACCAAACCACATGTCTGACATGGTACTGTCAGTGCATGGTTCCTTCGTAGTGAGCTGGGAAAAGTAATTTGCTCTCCTGGTTCTAACAGGGAAAATGTAGCAAGCTGTTGTCATACTAACTCACTCCTGCCTTAGTTCCTCTCCACTAGTGCGTTTCCCAATATTTCATGCTGGAATAATGCACATAGCTAATAAGAGCGTTGCTTGGTTGTGATGGTTCTAGTTCTGTCACCTCTCTGCAGTGAGGAAGAACAGGCTTCTCTGAGCTTAACAAGCAGAGGGACCTTAAGAGCACCTTAAGAGGCAGTAGAATGCTCTTCCTGGTATAACTGGTTGTTATGTTAAGAGAATAATAACTTGTTGTTGAGAAAAGATAATTTTTTGGCAGAAAATAACCCCCCCTTGCCTTCCAGCTGGTCCTCAGATATTAGAGGTGCTGGGTGTGGCGAGGCTTAGATTCTGAGTGATGTGTAATTTACCACTTTCAGTCCAGTCATGTTCGATATATTGAACTATCGTGATTCTGGATGCACTAATAGTGCACTGCACCTTCAGCCTCATTGTGCTCAGGAACTAATGTGGCCACACTTAAAAGGATTTGGTTGCATTCAGTGAGAAAACTATTACGATTAGTTACTTCAACAGTGCGGTTTGTTGAAGCAACAGATACAGGTTCTTATGGATTGCCGGTGGTAAATACACCGTCTGCAGAAAGCACATGCAAATAATAGGATTGTGAATTGTACAAATGAACGACAAAGTTATGAATAACACAGCCTGGCTTCAAAATGTAGAAGCAGAAAGTGACTGTATATAGAGATTCCCAGTTTTCCTGGGAAGCACTTGGTACAGTGCAAGTCTTACCTGAAGGCATCCCTATGTGGAGGGGAAGAAAGGTCCAGCCTGTCAACCAGTCCCAGGAGTCAAGGGTAATCTGCTGATGGAATCTTCCTCGACTTGTCCACAATGATGTCTTCCTTGATATTCCCCCTTCCTTGGGCCATTTTTATACTGTTTTTCCCCTTCAGGGTGGAACGAATGACTCTAGTCGTACATACCTTTATTATTATTGGTGTAAAATTCTCTCGCTTTGCTTTTAAAGATATATACCAAAAAGAATTCAAAGAGCATGCTCGAGGAAGGGTGGTCTCACCTTGGAGGTGGGTAGCATTGAAGATGGAGGTGTTTTTTTGCATGAAAATGTATTAAAATGAAGCAAAGTTTGCACAAAGGACAACATTTTGTCAAAAGATGACTGACTGTTGGCTCAGGATAAGAAGTGTTCAGCTTACCCATCCTTATCAGTTTTTTGTACTGCCTGGTTCCCATCTCTGCTTGTGTTATGGCAGAGCTTGGCCTCAGAATCTCCACTCAGCCCCATCCTTGTGCAGTGTTGCCACAGGAGCTGCTGTGGGGTGAATTCCTTGCATACCAGGTGCAGTCGCACCTTACACTGAAGGTCCGTTTAATTTTATACCTTTCCGTTATGTGTGAACAATGCTACATTTTCAAATATAAGTTTAATTTCTAAATCATGCTCAGTAATTATTCTACACTGGTCAAGGGCCTGAGCCTTGCCAGGAGATTGGTGCCTGTGAATGAAGTGAGCTGGGATGAAGGTCTCCTGTCTGCTCCTTCATCTTGTATTCAGTTCCCTTTCCTCCTCCCTACTCTGTTTACAGCTTTACAGCATTAAATGCCAGTAAGGAGAAGAAGAAAAAGAAATACTCTGGAGCTCTTAGTGTCAAGGAGATGCTGAAGAGGTTTCAGAAGGAGAAGGATGCTCAGAAGAAAAAAGATGAAGAGCAGAAAGCGGCGGCTCCTTCACCAGCAGAACCCCCAGCCCCAAGGGAGCCCGAGGCGATGGCTGACCCTTTGCTCTCCCTCTTTGGCCATGCCAGTGACAATGACCTGCTTCAGGCAGCGACTGCCATGGACTCCTTAACTGACCTTGACCTGGAGCGGCTCCTCAGTGAGTCCCCGGAAGGGAGCCCCTGTCCTGATGTGGAGGATGGGAGCAATCCTGCAGGGACAGGCTTGGAGCAGGATTTAAAGCAACTGCCTTCACTCCCAGACGGCCTCCCAGCCCCTTTGGAGAAACGCATCAAAGAGCTGGCTCAGGTAGGGCTGGTTGCTGCGGGGGACTGGGATTGTGGGGTTACCAGAGAGGGTACAGCTCTGCTGGGTTTGGGTAGCTGCTCCTGTAGTGGAATGGAGAAGCATTCTCCAGTGGGATTGTTCTGCAGTGCTGCGTGGGATCACAGCTTTGTGTCACTCAGGTTTCTCTTATGGCCAAGTTGCTTTCTTGAGCACCCACGTCAGGGAGTGTCAGATTCTTTGGCATTGTTAACTACTGAATGTAGCACTCAATATCCCACCTGGCGCAAGGCTTCTTTACCTCTCCTGTCAAAGTATGGACCTGATGCCAGAGGTAATTTCCAAAGTCAATTGAAAATAAATTAACTTAAAATGCAAACTGAGGCTGAAGGACTAATTCCAGTGTAAGGGTTTTAATGTGCTGTTGACAGTCAGGATGTGGTGTATGAAGTGGTGTGGGGTGTTCTGTATGTGAAATGAGTGGGTACAGCTGGAAAGCATTACCTGTTCTGCAGTGTGAGAAGGCATAAGCCCTGTAGATGGGGCTTGAGGATTTGTTAAAGCATTTCCCATGTCATATGCAGGCAGATGCCTTCCTGAAACACAAGAGCTGTGTCACTGGCGTTTTGGGTTCTTTACCCATCAACACATCTCAGTGTTGGGGTATTGTTTAGGGAGTGGAATATATTAATTTCTAGAAGGGTGCCACATAGCTTCTCCTGCAGCTGGACTCCTGTGGGACTCTCCCATCTTCTCCAGAACGTTGTGATGCTTTGGAAAGTGCAATTCTGGAGGAGATGGGAAGTGCCTGGTGCCAGTCAGGGATCCCTCTCCTGGCCCATCAAAGAAGTGTGCTTTCAGATCTGCTGTGGGGCTTCTCTGCTGTGAGGGCTGTCCCCATCAGCCTGTCAAACACTGAGATGTTTTGTTCCTGCTACTAGTGATGTTTTGAAGCATTGATTTGTAAGTTGTAAATGGTGCTCTCAGGCCTTTGCAGTGGTTTGTGTTCTGCCTCCCAGGGCACATGGATTTACAATACCTGCTAGTTTAGCAGCTCTTAATAACTCCTGTTACTAAAGATAAGCTTCTGTTAGAGGTCTGTGTTCTGCTGAGAAATGTCAAGTGTACATAGTGATGAGCTATGGAAGAGAAGGAGGAATTGAAGAAAGTACTGCCACAGCTGATAAAAAGAATGGTCTGTTCATGGGTTTCTGTTTGCTGTTCAGGCTGTTAACAGAAAACTCTGAAACAGCTGTTCCTGAACTGTAGCTGAGTTAAAGGAGAATGTTATGGAGGCTCTCATGATATCAAGTTGATTGTTATGTTGCTGCAAGATAGCCTTATAGCACACTACCCACAGATTTTCCTGCTGCTATGTCTCTTGTTGGTGAACTGTGTATGTTAAGGAAAGAAACTATGGTGGAGAAACAAACTGAAGTCTCTGGGTCATTTAGGCATCTGGGACATAAGCTCTGTTGCATGTGGGAAGGAAGAGGTGCCAGCCCTCTGTCTGAGGGAAAGGTCTCTTCATCCCAGCAGGTGGGAGCATCTTCTGAGTTAAATGGAGCCTCCAGGCATTTCCTCTTCTGCTTGAATTGGTTTGACTTTAACCCTCTCCTTCTGGTTTGAGGATTCTCTTTAGCGTTGAGCCTTCTCCTTTGATATCACAGCTGTGTGTGACTGGCTGCTGACAGAGAGGAATGTGCCCCTTCTGGGCATAAATCAGTCACTTCCTAGCCCAACCTTGGAGTCTTAAATCAGGGATTTCAGAATCAGGCCCTGTTTTTCTCTCCTGGTTTCTTTTCCCATGCAAAGAATTACTAACTTGATGTGGTGCCTTGTGGTCAATCCCAGTTTTGTTTACAGCCGCACTCAGAAGAGTCTGACAACTCTTGCCAGTTTTCTACTATCTTGTTCAGCTCTTGGAATTATTCCCCCCTGGACATGTTTTCCATGGGTGTGATGTTTGGGCAGCACTATGTGTGCTGCAGTCATAGCTCAGGAAGCTTCCTGAACAGGATTTATTCATTATTTTCTTTTTAGTTTCCATGGTGTTGATTGGGAATAACACATCCCCTAGGGCTGCTATTCTTTCTGTTGGTTTCTTTGCTTAGTGTCCAGATTGAGCTAGAAAGGCCGGGGATAAGTATCCCTGACCCTCATTCAACATGACTAGGATGATCTTTCCTGTTCAGGGAGAAGCCCTATGCTCATATTAATCAATCAAACAGCTCTAATGTGGAGTTGTAACTATGCCCTCAAACTGCCCCTTCTTCCTGTGGGAAGCATGCCAAAGAAGCTAGTTGCACCCAAGCCATCTCCTTTGCCTCACTCCCTGGAGAAATCTTTACTCCAGTGTAGTGACTTGAATGCATCTGGACAGCAGAATCCAGAGTGTGAGGGTCTTTGGGCAGGATGTGGTTTTGCCAGTTCAGATGGCAGGGTTGGACTTGAACTGAGGATGCAAAAAGGAAGGGGGACAACCTCTCTTCTGCCTTTTGATGGGAGCAGCTTTTAGCCCATCTGCAGCAGGTGGCTGGAGAGTTTGGTCAATAAAACTGTGCTCTGAAGTGGTTTAAAAACCACTGGATTACCATAGAACATGAGGTTGGAAGGTATTTCAAGGATCATCTGACCCGGCCTTTCTAGGCAAAACATGACCTAGAGTGAATGTCGCAGCACCCTGTCCAGCTGAATCTTAAAAGTGTCCGAGTTTTGGAGAGTCATCACTTCCCTGGAGAGTTCATTCCAGTGGCTGGTTGTTCTCACTGAGAAAAATTTCCCTCCTGTATCCAGTCAGAATCTCTCCTAGAGTAACTTGTGCTCATCACCCCTCCTTTTTCATGTGACTCCTTGTAGAAAGGGTGTCTCTGTCTTCTTTGTAGCCACCCTTGAAATACTGGCACATGGTGATAAGGTCTCCCCTGAGCTTTCTCGACTCAGTGGTGAAAAAGTCCAGCACTCTCCGCCTTTCCACACATGCTTCCCAGTCCTTGAATCATCTTTGTGACCCTTCTCTGGATCCTTTCCAGCCTGTCCCCATCTTTTTTGTATAAAGCAGGGGCCAAGACTGAGCACAGTATTCTGGGTGTGGCCTGACAAGCACTGAGCAGAGCGGGACAATATTTTTATCTCTGCGGGTGATGTCCTTACTGCTTGCTTGTGTGTGTCTGTATATGGGAACTGATGGTGCCTTGTGTTATTTGCTAATGTCCAGGCTGCCAGAGCTGCTGAGGGAGAAGGCAGACAGAGATTCTTCACTCAGGACATCAACAACATCATATTGGAGTAAGTGCTGTTGTGGGAGAAGAATGGGAAAGGAGGATATTAGGCAGAACATTTTTGGTAAATTCAGGAGCAGGTTTAGCAGGAGTTGTGGGGTTCTTCCACACAGAACATGCGTAGAGTAACATGAAAGTCTCCTGGAAGTGACTTTCAGGTGAAGCATGATGTATGTCTGAGGTAGGAAAATGTTGGAGGGGCTATATCCAGGCCTTCTGGTCTCAAGATGATGCTTGATATCCATGTACTTAAATTTGGTCATTTGACCTGTGATTATAGCTTGATAGAAGAACAGTAAATCTCTCCCTGTCAGAAATATCAGGCATGTTCTTTGCTGTTGAAGTTATATGGAATATATTTATATATAAGCTAATATATATGCATATATTATATATATATATTTATAACTGGGCTACAGCTGCTTTGTTCAATTAGCTTTCTGTGCAAACTGGAGGAGCTCCATCACTGCTCTGTGTTATTGAGTCTCCCAGTTACAGAATGTCAGTGTTGCTTCATGCAGTTGTTGATAATGGTTTCATTCTTCTTCAAGTGCCTGGAGAAGGCTGCTGAATGCACACAGCTTTGTGATCATCACAGAGTAATAACACTTACACAGAGGCTTTAATTTCGTTAAGGTTTATCAAGCACGTGAAGGGAATTGATGAAGGGAAGTTTGGGAGTTTGTTTCCCTCATGTTTCAAGTGGTGATTGCTACCTTTCAGCATTCCAGTGCTGACTGCACAAATAGTCATCAGTTGTCAAACTGAAAACTTTAAGCACATTCAGAAGAGATTTATATTTGTATGACTTCGCTGTAGAATCAGTTACAGATTTTTGCAATTAGTGATGCTGAGAGGTGGCTTAAAGAGCTGCTCTCCTAAGACATATAACTGTGTAGATAGGTTTAGCACACACTGGCACCTCTGATCTTCAGTCTGGGAAGTAAGTTCAAGCCCAAGGGATGAAGTTTGAATCTCTGTTCTCCTGAGTTAGACTGCTGTAGATTCTGACATCAGCAGTGTGTACCTCTCATTTCTCGTTGCCTGATGCTCCTGCACTTGAGTTGCCAGGAAGAGCTGCAGAATAAATGAGACTGTTGACATCTTTTTGTTCCTTTTCACGATCCTCTGAAACCAGATTAAAAGCCATAGCTTGGGACAAGGCTTTAAGTCTGTTGTTTGAAAACCTGAAGAACTGTCATGCATGCGGTTTGTACTTTGTTCCTCTCTCCCTTCCTCCAGCTCTTCAGGTTGCATCGAGGTTGCATTTATGTTGTGCAGAGAGCCCCTGCCAGGTCCCTGCTCAATGTTGTTTTTGTCTTGTTCCTCAGCATCGAGCTGCAGACCCGGGAGCTGAACAGCCAGATCCGGTCAGGGGTTTATGCCCACCTGGCTGCTTTCTTCCCCTGCAGCAAGGACACTCTGGTCAAGCGTGCCCGTAAGCTTTATCTCTATGAGCAGGTGAGTGGCTTTGGCAGCACAGCCCCATCTTGTGTGCAGGTTACCCCTGATCTCTGGAGCACAGCTGTTGTCTGCCTTCTGTGGTGGGGTGGTGCTCTCCAGCCAGCGAGGTTCAGGTGCTGCATCTGGTGATGTGGATTTGGGACTGGGCAGGTCTTGACCTGCCAGGTTTTGGTGTCCTGGCTGGAAGATGTCATGTAGAGCATCAGTCTGTTTGGTGATTGCTCTAGGGTGGTCGGTTGAAGGAACCTCTGCAGAAGCTAAAGGAAGCCATTGGAAGGGCCATGCCAGAGCAGATGGCCAAGTACCAGGAGGAATGCCAAGCCCATACTCAGGCCAAGTTTGCCAAGTAAGCCCCTTGTTTGCATGTTGTACATCTGCAGCTCTGATCAGCAGGCTTCCTGTCACCTGAAGGCTGCTCTCATTAAGTTTAAAACTGGTTTTTATTCTGTAGTCAAAAATTGCTGATGGTCATTAGTTGGCCTCATCAAGCTGTGTGTGGTCTTTGTGCTGCTCATGGCAATGCCAACTGCAGAAGCACTGATGGGACCAGAGTCTGGCTGGTGTTTCACTTCTGCAGGGTGTGCCTTTAGGATCATGGCAGTCTGAGAACAGGAAGGCTGGGTTAGTCCCATGGTCTCTATTTCACAATATTGGGGGATTTCTTAACCTTGAGCACTTGGTTCAGCTTGCAACTAAAGTAGGAGATTTGGGCCCTCTTTCCATGTATGTGTTACCATTGACTACTGAGACCTGAACAGTGGTGTTCAGAGATACTTAACCCTCTCCTTGAACCTCCAGGACAATGACTTCCACATTGTCTCCATTTTAGAATGCTGGAGGAAGAAAAGGACAAAGAGCAGCGAGACCGAGTTTGTTCTGATGATGAAGAGGATGAAGAAAAGGGAGGAAAACGCGCTGCGGGACCACGAAAGAAGTTTCAATGGAATGATGAAATCAGGTTTGCATAATTCAGATACTAAGTGAACCTGTGACATGTCTTACTCTGTGCAGTTGGAAGTGGAGTATTTTCGTACCTGTGTCTTGTTTTCAGAGCAGTGCTGATCATCTGTAGTAAGTCAGCTTGGAGATTTGTGGCAGACTGTGCTCTTTATGGAAGCCACTGATTAAATCTCACCCTTATATAAATTGTTGATTTTAGGCACAGGCCAACTCTGAGAGAAATGCAAAGAACCCTCTGTGCAGAGGCCAGAAGAGAGAGAGATGGATCTTTGGGTAAAGAAGGAACTCAGCTGAATTGCTGAAATCCTACAGACTAGACTGTGGCCAAGACCAGATTCTAGTTCTGAAAGCAGTTACAGCTCCTGGGGATTGCTGCCTCTGGAGCCCAGGGCTCTGACAAAAGAGTGCTAGGAGAAGGGAAGGGTGACAAAAGATAATGAGACTCAGTCTTGCTGTCCTTTTTGTCTGCTTCTGTAACAAATTGGGGTGCTGGTCTGTAGACGGCTGATTCACTTAGAACAAAGCAGGCTTTGATTCTGGCCTTCTCACTGCCTCTCAGTACAGAGGTCAGCAGAGAGGTTCAGTTCTGTGGTTAGTGCCACAATTACAGGTGTCAGTGGTTTAGTACCTCTGCTGGTTCAGGAGATCAAAATGGGAGAGGGTAACATGTCTTTTCTGCCCTGGCACAAGGGTGTGTGCACACACGGGGCAGGGAATACGCTTTTCCCTTCCTCTTTCTTGTGGAGGCAGTGTAGGGTCTGTTTTACTGAAGCAAGGTGTTGTGCAGAGCCAGCCGTACCTAGGTGTGGTTATCCAGCCCTGGGTAAGCAGAATGACCTCCAACTGGGGGCACTTAATCCACATAACTGTATTTGAAATCTTCCTGTTCTTCAGGGAGCTGCTTTGCCACTTGGTGAAGATTAAGTTGGATGGTTATGACCTTGACAAGAATAAGGCTCAGTCTCTAGAGGATTATGTGAAGACCTTCCTAGATGGAGAGGTGAAGCCCCTTTGGCCAAAAGGCTGGATGCAGGCCAGGTGAGCAAGAATCAAGTTGTACCCTAGGAATTCCTTCTCCTGAGGGGCCTTAGAAGGTCCTGCCCCTGCTCAGAGAATGGCTAGCTTCAAAGTTAGATCAGAGTGCTCAGGGCCTTGTCCTGTGGAGTTCTGGAGATCTCTGCAAGTGGAGATTACCGTAGCCTCTCTGGGCCCCTGTTCCAGTACTAAATCACAATTCATGAAATCTTTTCTTGCTTCCACTCAGAATTCCCCTTGCTGTGCTGAACTGAATATTCCCTCTTTTTGCTTTTGACACTCTTGAGAAAGGTCTGGCTTCGTCTTCTTCATGGCTCCCTGCGCTCCACACTCTAGGTAGTGAAAGACTGCCTTTAGATCCCTCCTTGATCTTCGTATTTTCCAGGCTAAGCAAACCAGTTCCCTCAACCTCTCCTTGTCTGTGATGTGTCCCTGTTCCTCAGCCATCACAGTGGCTGTCTCCAGTTTGTCAGCATGTCTCTTGTATTGTGGAGACCCTGAAACTGAAGGTTGCATCCAGACATGACCTCACAAGTGCTAAACAGAGGGCAATAAGTGCTTGAACTGTGGGACGTGTTCTTGCCTAATACCTGCAAGTATACAGTTTGCTTTCAGCAGTACACCTTTGCAGCAGTGGTTCATGTTCAACTTGTCCACCAGGACCCTCGGGTCCTTCTCTGCACCCCCAGGTCCTTTTGTGCAGGACTGTTACAGAGCCAGTTGGTCTCCAGCCCATGTTGCTGCCTGGGGTTATTCCATCCCACCTACAGGACTTTGCCTTTGGCTTTGTTGAACTTCACAAGGTCTGTGTTGCCGCTTTCTCCAGCCTGTCAGGGTCCCTGTGAACAGCGGCCCGGCCCTCTTCTTCTCTCCGTCTCTGTTTTCATATCACCCCCAAACTTACGGAGAGTGCAGCCGTGTTGTAGTCCAGGTTGTAAATGACTGTGTTGAGTTGTCTTGGCCCCTGTATTGACCTCCGATGGTTGCCACTGGTGGTGACAAGTTACAACGTAGAACTGGGGCTGAGGTGAGGCTGACTGGCCTCTGGTTTCTTGACTCTGTATTACAAAGGGTCACTTTGTAATCTGTCTCACAAAGGATACATTTTTCAGACTCTTTGGGAAGTCTTCCCTAGGGTATTCCCAAAAGAAAACAAAGCAGACAGGTTTATGGGCTTACGGACTTGCACTGGACACATCAGAGAGTCAGTAGATTAGTGTGGTTTTCTTTACCATATCTGGTGTCTTCGTTGCTGTTTCCTGCTCTTTCATACCCTCCAATATCCATGCCATTGAGCTGGCAGTTGCAGAGGGTCATTCTGGGACTGTCATCAGTGCCTGGCCTGCTTTGGTTTGCTCCACAGTTTTAAAGAAGGAACAACTATACAGTCTTACTGCTGGAACCTCCATCTTTTTGCATTTAAAGAGCTGGGCAGCCTTGTCGACTTCTCTCTGCTGAATTTGCTTTTTGGGTTTCATGGGGGCTAAAGGAAGAAGTAGGTACCAGTTCTTAAGAGCAGTGAGTAGCATGTTACAGAGATGTTTGGAAAAGTCCATGGCCATTTATTGCAGGTACACATGAAGTACATAATGTGCATGGTTGTAGTGTGGTGTTGTAGCGTACGGGAGCTGAATGATGGCACTAGGAGGTGGGTGGAGATTCCTGCTTAGTTAATGAAGATGTTACTGGCTTGAGGATCTGAGCTTGCCAAGTGTGAAAGACTCTTTTAAAATTAAAGTCATTTACCTTTAGTTTGTAGGTGCAGTATTTAGGCATAGAACTGCTCACCTCAGAGTTGGTGTAGAAAGGCCTTCCAGTGAAGTTAACGACAGAATGGCTGAATAAAACCAGTTTTCCTGGTGGCTTTCCAGTGGCCCAGGGACAACTTTTTTTCTGGCTGGGGCTTGATGGAGTTGGACTTGATGATCTTTAGGGGCCTCTTCCAGCTTGAGATATTTTGTGATTTGTGGTTTAAAGACAGGGTAGACTGACAGCTTCATGGAAGAGTAGAGGAGTGATTGGCAACACTAGGAGAACTGTGAACAGCTTTGTGGACGAGTTAGCTTGAGTCACTGTCATCGCATCATAGAAGCTCATCTTCAAGAGGAACCTGAAGATGGGCAGAGTAGCAACTTTGCATGTGAGTTCAGAGAGGCTCTGCCATGCTTTTTCAGCTAGCACAAAAAGGTGATTAACAGAATAAAAGGCTAAAATAAGCTTGCTTTTTGAAAGAGAAAGGATGGCAAAAGGCTTTGTCAAGCTATTAGCAGCAGATGGGAAGCATATTCTCCATGCCAGTACTGAAGGTTTATTTATAAGCATCTCACCCTTACAGCTGAGTGGCAGCTGGTTTAGGTGAAGTAAGTGTTTGAGATCATGGTTTACTTGGCCTCAGGGATAAAGTGGTTTGACTGAAGCTCTGTTTATTGATGGTGGTTAGTCAGTTGTTGAAGATGGTGGTGCTTGTTGAAGAAGTCACCTCGGCTGTTTGCTGAGGATGTGAAGGCAGCAGAGATGCAGCATGTGGAGACTTCTCATCCATGTTATTTGAGGCAGGGGAAGGTAACCTTTCTCCCTTGAAGTTGGTGAAGAGCTCTTGTATGATCTGCCAGCTTTTGGGTGATGCATGGCAGTAATAATGCCCAGCCTGAATGACTGTGCTGATGTTTCCATTTGGCTGTCAACTTTTCAAGCTGGCAGAGCTTCTTCCTTAGTTACTGACCAATAGCTGCCTTAATGGCCTTTCCAGCGCCTACAAGCATAGCTCCAGAGAGGGATCTGTGTGGGGGAGTTCAGGAGGATATTCCTTGAAAAGGGATGAATACCTGTTTGCCCTCTGTGATTCTAATTTCACCAAGTCCCCTGCTGTACTGTGCAGCTCTGTCTCCAGTGATCCCAGCTGCTCTACTGGGTCTTGCTGGATATCACTTCTCATTGCTCTCTTCCCTTCTTAGGACACTGTTTAAGGAGAGCAGGCGTGTGCATGGACACCTCACATCAGTCCTGTGAGTATCGTGTAGCGTTCCTTTGGAGTGATAACTGTTGAACTCCGTTCCCTGGGGCTTGGGTGGATCACACAGGAGCACCAGAGCTTGCTTGGCTCCCATTAGATAGTTTGGCGCTGCTTCATTTGGGGAGGTCTAGGAGGGGTAGTTGTGTGTGACATCTCCCAACAACAGCCTTCCTGAAGTGCTTTAGCCTTAGGGTAAGCTTAAGGAGAGAATGTTGAAGCCAGGTTGCCTCCTGGCCTTGTTCAGCAGACTGGAGTCTGTGTTAGTCCCTGTGAGGCAGATGAAGGTAAAGTGGAGTGTGGTGCAAGCAGTGTGGCTATTGCTGCCTGTTCAGTTGCTCTGATTCTGGATTCCGTCTTTCTTGTTACCTCGTTGAAGGAGGGGTGCAGCGAGCTCAAAGTGGTGAAGATGGGTGCAACAGGCTTGTGGGTGGCAAACCAACAGTGCCCTCAGAATCCAGCTGGGCAAGTGCTTTAATGCCAAGGGGTCTCATGGATCTTGCTGTAATAGGTGATGATACAGACTGAGGCTGATGTCTGTTGGATAGATGGCCCTGTTCGTGACACTGGGTAAGTGAGAAGTGTGAGGAACAGCAGGAAATAGTGTAGAGTCATCTTTCCCTCAGCCATACCATTACAGCAGTTCAGGGATGCTTTGTACCAGCGATTGCATCTGACCAGACCAAATGTTCTGTTTTCTGTGAATTTGGCAGATGCTTTGTCATCCTTGACTTCTTCCGGGAACCTTGAAGAAATGTGTAACTTTGCTCCAAACCAGTCTCTGTATCACTTTCTCTACGGGTATTGCTGTAGTTAGGCCAGGAGTGGATTCCTGCAATAGCTCTGAGCCCTGGAGCTGGTGCAGGATGTGTCTGTTGAGTGTTTGCACTGCTCTGCTGCTGTTTCAAGACTCTGCTCCACTCCCTGATTCATTTCCCTGTGTGGGAGTCGGGGCTTCCTAGAGCAACAACCAAATGTGATGTGATTTTGAATCCTAGCAACCTGAGATGCTGCCTCTGTTCCCTTGGGTCTTTGCAAAAGCCTCAGTGGATCATAACTAACAGGGCTGAAGTGTAATCCCTCATAGGATGCTTCCCTGTGGGCATTCAGTGAAGCTGTGTTTCTTTTGTCTCTCTCAAAACAGGTCGAAGAAGAAAGTTATAGCTTCTACTAAAGTGAAAGTGAAGGTGAGTTCTTTGTTTTCTGGTTCTCATGGTTGACATATACCAAGAGTCATGTGACTGCTATCTTAACACCTATATTTGAGCTTTGTATTTATACATTGGATACAAGGAATTTGTACTGTGAAATAACACTAGTCAGTATTGGCATTGAAAAAACAACTAGAAGAGCAACTAAAATTGATGGCAGCAGCAGCTGGGAGGGTGGTGGGTGGGCATGGAACATGCTTATCCTGCCTTTTATCCCCAAACCAGGATCCCTTCCCTTTCCAGCAGGAAACCTTGACTCTGTCCTGACTCTGCCCTCTCTTGTGACTTTTGTTCCAGGAATCTTCCTGCAAACCAGATAAAAAGATGTCAGTTTCTGTTCCTTCGATGCACTCGAGCAGCACCTTAGCTCTGTCTTCAGAGCCCCAGGGAGGAGCTCTGGGCATCAGTGCCCAAACCAGAGAACTTTTGTCCCTTGGTACAGCCCAGGCGTCCAGCGGCACTGGCACTCCCGCTGCCTTCATGGATGACTCCTTGGATGAGGACTTAATTCATAATCCCACTTCCTCGCTGGAAGCAGTCTCTAAGGAACTGGCTGTGCTGAACAGCAGAGCAGGAGGGAGTCCTGACTTTACTCTTCCTGGAGCTCCAAAAGCTCCACCAGAGAAGATTGCATCCTCAGAGGAGAAGAGGACGTTTCCAAAGTCCAACCCTTCCCCTACATCATCCTCTGGTTCTCTTCAGTCTCCTCTAAACTTCCTGGCTGAACAAGCCCTGGCATTGGGCCAGTCTTCTCAAGACAAAAAGACAGAGAACTCTAATTACAAAGAGCTCTCCTGCCAAGCGTCCCCCAGCAAAATCCTTCCTGATGCACACCAGGCTAAGCAGAAACACCACAGCCTGGTCCGGCCAGGCCACGGCCCTCAGACCTCTACTCCAGTGCCGGCTACTCAGGTGAAGGTCTTTCACTCAGGCAGCCAGCTACAGAAAACATTCACCTCCCCAGCTCCATTTGTCAAACTGCAGAATCCCAAGTCCTCCTCCCCACTGCCTCAGCGCTCCCTCCTCCAGCAGGTCAAGTCATCAACCAAAGCTCAGAGCTTCCATTCCTCTACATCACCAGGCAGCACCCAAAACTCCAGCAGCTCCCACAAGAGCCCAAGCTCATCATCATCATCTCTCAGCTACACAGGAAAGCACTCAAGTGGCTCTAGCTCGTCAGGACAATCTTACAAATCGCCCTTCATTTCTGGTTCTCTCTCCAAGCACGGAGCTTCTTCTAGCAGCTCTTCATCTGGAGCTTCTGCAAACCAGGGCTGCTCCTCTGGGAGCTTGCTGCCCAGTGTGCAGACACCCTCCTTGGGCCAAGCATCCAGCCGCCCATCCTCAAGCTCCTCGGTGAAGAAGACACCTGTTTCACAGAAGCTGACTCTGGTGGCACCTCCGGGAGGTTCAAACGGAGATTCTAGTGGGGGCACTCAGGGGGTGGCGAAGTTGCTGACCTCCTCCCTCAAGCCAGCTGTCGTTAGCAGCACTGCATCTTCTACCTCTGTGCCGGTAAGCAGGGCTGTGCTGGGCCAGCCTCGAGCCAGGGGAGTGCGTGTTGTTGTGTCAGGCACCTCCTCCTGCGTTCAGACCTGCTGTAAAGCATTGACTTCAGAAGAATTTCCTGAAATTCCTGACTGACTGTCTGGAGCTTGGCTGCTTAGGCTGGGAAGTCCTGGCCTTTGCCAGGGGCTTGCATTCCACAATTCCAGCTTTCATTTTCAGCTTTAACTGCTAAGCAAAATACCTTCCAGACTGCAATTTTTGCATAGGCTGTGGAATGTTCTTGCCCTGCCTTTGAGACTTCCAGGAGCAGTAGAATTCCCATTTGGATCAGGAGAAGTGCAGTAGGGCAAGTCACCACTAGAGCTAGAAATCATTGCATAAACTAAAATGATAGTGATTGGTTTGCTGTGAATTGGGTCTGCAAGCTTGACCTTTCTTAAATTATTGCAAGTAATCATAGTATTATTGCCACTTTTTTCATGACTGACCTATAGAATTAATAGTCTCTTATTCTGGGCCATAAACTCAGATCCCTGCCCAGCTTTGGTGGTTCTCTCTGTCCCTTTCCTGTTGCTCCCCGTTACTCCTGTAAGCTACTGAAGTGGTGTTTGGAACTGAGCTCAGTGGCACACTGTGGAATGCAGGGTCTGGCAGTTCATGGGGTTATAATGTCTCCTGAAGGACTCCTGGGTTACCTCTACAGACTCATGTTTTTCAGCCGTTGGATTTAATAGTATAAGTGCCTTAATATTCACCTATAGCAAAAAAGGAATCGTAGAATCAAACAGGTTGGAAAAGACCTTTAAGATCCTCAAATCCAAATGTTCCCCAGCCCTGCCAAGGCCACCACTAACCCATGTCTCTGAGGTCCTTGTCCACACGATTTGTGAACACTTCCAGGGACAGTGACTCCACCACTGCCCTGGGCAGCCTGTTTCAATGCCTGGGCACCCTTTGGGGAAGGAATTGTTCCTAACATCCAGTCTAAACCTCCCCTGGTGCAGCTTGAGGCTGTTCCTAATGCTGTCATATTAATTTGTTGTTGGCTATTCATACCTGTCTTTGGTAGCACATGGAAAGAGCTGAGCAATTAAATGCATGTATTTAAATAGGCCTGAAACCCATATACTGCTCAGCCCATGTACATCGATTGTTACTGAGGTAGAGCTAAAAAGCACTCCCCTGTGGTGTCCTCAACCTTCTGGGGTGCAGGGGTTTGCCAAACCTTGGTGCCCTGCATTATCAATAGTGATTTGCTGCCAAAATGGAGTAGGAAGCAGCCTCCCTGGAACTCACAGGCTTTTCCTCTGCCTAATGGAGATGCTGTTCCAGAGTAAGGAAGCAGGAGTTTAATCCAGTACAGTCCCATTCAGAAGAGTGTAGACATCATGTATGATGTGTCCTGGGCATCTCCAGGGTTGGCAAATCTTGAGCTCTGGCTGGGAAAGTGCTTCTTGGAAGGAGGAATTCTTGAGCACTCCATGTTTTGCAGCTCTTTAAGTATGGATGATGCTATACTTTGGCTTTCCCACTCCTGACTGACCTTTTTTGTTGCTTTGCAGAAAGGAACTAGTGGAGCTGTGCTGCTAACAAGTTCTTCCTCCTTAAGTGTACTGGCTCCATCGTACAAGTCCAGCAATCCAAAGCTGCCAGCTGCCCTGAGCTCCACGCCGTTAGGTATTATCTCTCCTATTCATTCCTTCCCTCTTCATGTCATCTCCTTCAGTTCAGACTCCTCCCAAAAAGCAGGAGTGTCAAAAGACGCAATAGTTACGGGACCTGCTCCAGGAACTTTCCACCATGGCCTTGGCCACAGTGAGTATTCTCCTGGTCACATGTGTGCGTTACTTGTGCCTGGGCTGTCAAATAACACCACCACCAGTGCTCTGCTGCATTAACCCATTGCAGACCAGCTGATCTCTCTTGCTGTTGTTTCATACATTTTTATCTCCGGCAGTTGCATTTGGAGAACCTCTGGCACATCCTGGTTGCTAACCAAGAAATCTCAATAGCTGGAAGCTGAGCTATAGGCAGCTCCTCTGCTCGCTTCTGTCTTCAGTGTGTATTTGTTCCTGTTTTCCCCTGTCCTTTCTTTGTTTTTCTCTCTAGGTCTTCTAGCTGGCTTGCACTCCAGCCCCCACCATGCTGCGCCACTCCCACACTCTGCCCTGTCCACTCATTTACCACAGAGCTTGCCAGGTAACTTGTCAGTCTGTTGCGGTGTCTCCTACCTCCTGAGCTGTCCTCTGTCTCAGCAGATGGTTCCTCTATGGGTGAAAGCAAAGTGGTTGTCAGGCCAGTGTGGTCATCAGTAAAGCCAATGGCCATCCTGAGGTTCTGTTTCATTAGCCAGAGCAAACTTGGGCATTTCTGGAATGAGGAGCCCTGGATGCTTACAGCAAGCATTGGTTCCTGGAGGTACTCGGCTTTGCTGCTTGTGTCATGGTGAAGAATTATCCAGCCAGGATTAAAGCTGTGAAGTTTATACATAGTCTGCCAGGGACTGCTCAGGAATGAATATTTGGGTTTTATAGAGTTTTGTTACTGGTGACCTACATAAAATGTGTCAGAACAGAATGCCCCATGTCTGAGCACTGAGCTAATTGCCTGCATCTCCTTTGCACCAGGTTTGTGGTGTAGATGGAGTTTGCTTTACTTGGTGTGGACAATGGGATGATTTTGCAGTTAAGCCCGAGTATGATGCCTGCAGAATCAGTGCATAAACCAAGAGTTACCCGAAGAACACCTTCTCTGCTTGTAAGTGGAGTCCTGCCTGGTGGGCTGTGCTCATGTGTAAATAAGCAGCACCATGGAGGAAGGAGGGAAGTAAGGGGGATCCATGCAGCACTTGGAAAATTGAAATGCAGGACCAGCAGATTGGGTTTATTTGCTTCAGGGAGTTGCTTTCCCTGTTGGTAATCACTGTTTCTGCTTTCTTGATCAAGTGTTCTTCAGCACTTCAGTGCAGTTCAGTGCTATCTTGGTGCCTGCTCCTGTTGGATTGTCTCCCTGGGGAATATGGGCCTGCTTTAGGAGTGGATGTGCTACTGCTGCATTAGATGTGCTGGGGTTCAGGTGGCCTCCCATGGCTAGCATGGGCTGAAATGCCCTTGATTGCGGAGCTGCTCTTTGCTGAAGAAAGAAGCGAGTGCTGTGTACTGGGGAGATGGAAAGGATTTGTTGTCTTTACTTCTTTGGCTGAAGTTGGTCTCAGGTGGGTTGTTACACTGCTCCAGTGTGGTAGAGCAGAAGCAGCAGCTACTAGCAGCAGTCACTGGTGTGACAGCCCCTTCCTAATTGTAAATTCAGTTACTGGAGAGTGAGATAGTTGATTTCAGTTTGAACGTGGCTTGTGAAACATATTCTGTGTCACTGAGGAGTTTTTGTCCCATTACCTGAGGAAGTTTAGAGTGGTTACTTCACTGTTGCTTACAGGGCTTCTAACAAAAGAACTTCTTGATGGCCTCCTGCTCTTTAGCAGCATGTAGTGCCAGAAGCTGTGAGTAGACAAAAGGTGACTAGAATAAGTGGGGAAAACCAGATCATTGAGACAGCTGCATCAGGGACCTGCCTTCTCACTGTGTTCTCTCATAAAGATTAGAGATCAAGCCTCATGCTATCATCTCTGGGAACATTACCAGTTGTGGTGTTCTGGAGAAGGACACAGTCGATACTGAAGCGACCACCATAATCTTAAAATGTAGTAATTTATATTGTGACATAAACTGTGCCTGGCTGCCTAAGCAGGTGGCCAGAACCACATTGCTTTGTCTGAAAGCTGTGAGGACTCCGGTGTGTTGGGAGGTTGCTACAAATGCAATACAAATGCTGATGTATTTCATGAAAATGCTTATATGAGCATTCATCACACAGCACCTGAGCAAGGAGCAGCCAGTGCTTGCTTGTGTGTCTCTGCTGCTGGGGGAAGTGCTTGTGTGCTGGTGCTGTGGTGATGGTTCTGATTGCTCACTTCAGAAATGTGATGTGCTGGGGCTGAGCTCTTGCATGGAATGGACTGTCCTTGTCCTGGAGAAGAAGCTGTTGTCACATTGCTCAGTGCCGCTGCCGCTTAACTGTGTATCTCGGTATGACCATTTGTTCATCATTGATGGTACTTTAATTGCTCCTGGAAAACTTCTGCTTCCTTAAACTTCTTTCCTTTTTCTCTCTTCAGTACATTTTCTCTTTCCCCTCCACTTCTGCTCCTTTATGGTACTTCAGTGCTTACATTCCTGTTTCCTGTTTCTGTTTCAGTGGGCACCTAAAGCCTTCACTACAGCAGCAAAGGTGTACTAACAGTGTTATTTCAAACCACTTTCAGATGCAAGGCAGCCAGTACCACATATTTCTAGTTTCCTGAATGGGGAGACATGGTAGGGTGGCTATTGGAGAAGGGCGTAGGGTAGCTATCGACCAGCAATCTGAATCTATGTTGTGGTACCTTTGCTGGGAGGCCACAGGAGACCCTCAGTGCTTCCCAAGTCCCTAACTCAGGTGCAGAGCCAGGGCTGCTCCCAGTTGTGAGATGTCTCCAAGCACATCCTCTTACCCCAATTCCTTGGAGCTGGTAGGCAGAGGGAGGTCCTTCTGTGCAGAGGGATCTGGCTGCCCCAACTGCACTCAGCAATGTGGAGCTGATGCTCAATCGCCTTCCCACTTGGTTTTCTTTTCTTTCAGATGCTTCTCAGCTTCATGGCAAAGGGTCCAATGCTCAGCAGCGCAAGTTGTGACGTCTGCAAGGAGCAAGCATAGGATAAAGCCAGAGGAACAGGTCATGGACTTTGAATACCGGCTGTGTCTTCGGGTTTTTCCCCTCCTTTCTTTTTTCCTTCATGACAACTGGAGACTGAACCTCAATGAAGAGCTTGTTGGTGTGTTGGCTCAGAGGCGCTCAGAGCTAAGCCCCACACAAGGGCCACCTTGCGCTGTGCCCTAATGAGAGGTGCATTTTGTAGCACTGTTTTATTGCTGCTGCCCTTCATGCATTCCCTTGCACTGGCAGGAGCTGGAACTCGCAGGGAGACATGGGTGGCTCAGCTTCTTGCAGGGGATTCTCACTCACCTCTGTCTGTACCTGCCAAGTACCTCCAAGTCCAGTTACCTCCTTGGTCTCACAGTGGAGGGTATGGAAGGTGCTTCTTTCTTCTACTTTCAATTTACTTGGATAATTCTAGCACTGCCAGTGCTTTCTGAAGACATTTAAGGAACTGTTCAATTGTACTATAAAACACTGCTACACTTCAGTGGAGAACTTAACATTTCCTGTGTGGTCAATCTAACGAACCACTGATGTTCCCCTCTGGAGGAGAAGGAAGACTCTTTAGAGAGACATTTTTGGATGCAGTCACTGACTCTGAGAATTCTACTTCTTTTGGGTTGTGGATTTTTTTTCCTCCAGTGGGATGCTTTTTCCCTGTTCAGTTTTATCCTCATTACCATTGAACGCATTGGATTGATTGGGACACTTCTCAGCATGTCACATGTATAGGAAGACATAATTCCAGTGCCTTTTATGGTGGAGCAAGAATGGACTAGCGACACACATTTCAGCCCTATTTTGTGTGCTCCTTAACCCTTTTTTAATCATTCTGTATTTAAAATGTATTCTGTTTATTTAATAGAGCTTTTTATGGTTGCACATCAAAAAAGAAAAAAACAAAAAGCTGCACTGTCTGGACTTCAGTGGTGTCCTGGTGCCTGTGAACACAGCACCAAACCCAGCAAGAGCACCAGTTTGTAGCTGAGGACGTGCAGGCGGGTTCCAGACCTTCCCTTAAAGCCATTCTTTCCTAGGGTCGCCAGTTAGGATCTCTTTGGTGGGCAGAGGGCATGATCTGTATTAACCAAGGTCACTACTAGTCAAGTGAATTCCAGAGAATAATACCGCTTTCCTTAATGACTTCTGCACTAGCATCTTGTGCTTGTTGCAACTGCAGGAATGGGACCTTCTAGAATTTGGGGGTATATTGTCTTGTGAATTTGTAACTTTCAGACCTAAATACTTCTCCTGAGCACCCTTTCAGTCAGTGCACTAAGGGCAGGCTGTGGATCCAGTGGAGCAAAGTGGGGTTTGATTTTCTGCTTTCCTCCCAGTCTGCCTTTGCTCAGCCTCCCCACCCCCCCAGCCACATCTGAATCGTGCAGTAGTAGTGCTGATTCACACAGACTTAACTTATATTTCAAGCAAAAGGTTGCAGCCTTCCTTTGGTAGCTTTGGGAAGGATGCTGACATGGAGTATACCAGCAAATCTTTAGTTTTCCCTGGTTTTGATTGTTTTCAGTTTGAGCTGATAGGTAATTTCCCAAGATCAGTGCATTGTTTGTATTTAAATAGAATAAGCAGCTCAGATTTAAAATTTGTTTACAGAAAATACCTAGGTTGTAGCAAAAGAGCCAAAGACAGAACTAGATATTGAAACTAAGCACAGCAGTTATTGATGGACTCTGAGCAGCGGATGTCGCATGGTTCTCATTGAAGGCCTGATCCTGCTTCCCCTGGTAGCTGACAGAGCACTTGGATACCTGCAGGATAGGGACCCTCAGCGAGTGACTTGAGGTACTGGTTCTATTCCCTCTCTTTGCTTTCACTTGACTACGTCTGCTGGGAAGCACTGTGTGCGTGGCCGGAATAGAATGCCCTCCTTCTAGGAATTTAGCAAAGCCTCTTGCCTCAGGGAAATGTTTCTTTGGTGGAATTTCTGTGGGATATTTTTTCTTTACATGCTATAATGAATGAGTGAATGGGATGGAGCAGAGTCATGACAAGGCAGAACTGTGCAGAGGCCCAGCAGTGAATGGGAGCCAGGATTCTGGCATCTCTGCCTTGAGAGGCAACTTGCAATGCTCCCGTGGCATGTGCTTAAGACAGCAGCTCCTTTTGGGTGTAAGAGCTGCAGGTTACTATGGTATTTTTTAGTGTGTTGGTACTGTCTTGCTGAAGATGGTGGGGGTGGTATGCAAACTGTTCATCTTGTACAGAACAACTGAATAAATTGTTTCAAAGTTTCCAAAATGCTTTTTTTCCCATCTCCTTACCTCTAGTTTCATGATTTTGTTTTCAAGCATTTCAGCTTGGATGATCGTATGTTGATCATCTGTTTCTTGATTAATGAATTATTCACTGTTTTAACTAAAGTCTGTTATGTAGTAGGTAAACTACAGCTGTTTCTAGCCATGGTGGTGGTAGATTTACATATTCTCATACAATGTGCTCCTGCTGGTGCTTGAAGTTGACATCTGCTGGAAAGAACATATGTGAGGTTCAGCCCCTGCAGCAACAGTGTGATCCTGTGAGACACTTTGATTCACAAAGGTAAAATAATGGTGTTAATCCCCAGAGCCTGGTGGATGTGCAGTGAATGCTTACGGCTGCTTTTGGTGACAGCAGAGTTTCATAGAATCACAGAGTGGTTTGGGTTGGAAGGGACCTTAAAGCTCATCCAGTTCCAACCCCCTGTCACGGTCAGGGACACCTTCCACTAGACCAGGTTGCTCCAGGCCCCGTCCAACCTGGCCTTGAACACTGCCAGGGATGGGGCAGCCACAGCTTCTTTGGCCAACCTGTGCCAGCTCCTCACCACCCTCACAGGGAAGAACTTCTGCCGAAGAGCTCATCTCAATCTCCCCTCTGTCAGGTTAAAGCCATTCCCCTTTGTACCGTCACAGTCCAATCCTTATCTATTTACCGAGGTTTGGGTATTAGCTGAAATCTGGGGGAAAAGAATGTGCTCTAGATGTGGAAGCCCCTGGTACCAACCCTGTGTGATTCCCTGTTTTCCTTCAGCTGAGGTCCCATTCCTTAATGCACTTCACTCTCAATTAATACTAATTAGTCCCAGCTTTAATGCTGTTCCAGCAATTTCCCTCTTGGAAAACAGTCAACAGCTAAAATGAAAAGTCTTGGTTTTTAACTTTGACTCTGAAGTGCCATCTTCTTGTAAAGCCAAAGATGATGAAGAGACTGTGTAACCAAGAAAGAAAACCCAACTTCTGATTGGAATCACTGCCTTTTTATTTTGTACTATAAATAGAATTCCCCTCTATTTCCCATTCCCTTACACGAGTAAATGAAACATGTAGATGCGTGTAGCTCCAACCAGTAAAATACCAGCACAAATGGCTTTGAACCATGAGGTGAGCGAACTGTTCTGAAGGCACTCTGCGTTTGGGTACAGCTGCTTGTTCTACATGACCCTCTCGTGTTGGGCAGTACTGCCACCTCTTCACATACTTTTTGTTGACCTCTCTGGTCTGTGAATGCTCCTCCTGGATCTACAGCTGACGCCGTCACAGTACATCTGCTTCACTGTTCCCCAGCAGCATAGGCATGTAGGTGAACAAGATGATGGTGTTTAGATGTTGGCGTGGTGACACTGAACTGAGATGTGTAGCACACATTTGTTTTTACACAGCTGGTGTTCTTGGAAGGTGCTCCCATCATTCATAGTGCATTGTGCATGATGGAACTGTCTGGCTTACCAACATGCAGCTGATGGAACCAGCTCCTGCTGGTCACCTCAGAGTCGTCTTGACTTTCAGTCTCTAATGACTGCTATGTACAGCTTTTTATGCGACTACGCTGAGGAAACTGCAGGTTCTACCGAGTCTTTGGACTTCAGGTACTTCACTGTCCTGAGGCTTTTGTCTTGGGTTTTGTTAGGCTGAATGAGTAGGTAGGGATGAAGAGGGGTAGAAGGTTTTGCTGTTGTCCTGACAAATGTGTTCTCTACTGCTGGTGGTGCTTTTCTGCAGTGTATGACAGCAAGCAGTGTGGCTTCGTAGCATGGCTGGGGCAGAGGCTCTAGCATTTTGGAAGATGCAAAGGAGGGCAAGGATTTGCAGTGATCTGGTAGGTAACAACTGGTGCAGCTCGGATCAGCTGCTCTTCAGGGAAGTTTCTAAAGTGGAGGGAGCGCTGTGTAGTTACTTCCCGACACCAAGACTGCCAACTCCTGGATCGACATCTCCTTGTTGAGGTAACTGTTGTACTGAGCTGTGGTTAGCCTCCCACTCTTCAGGGCATCCTCAATTGAGAACTCTCTACCAGACTTCCTGTCAAGGATCACAGACGATTCCCCATTGGGACCCTTTATTGAGATCTCCTCCCAGTCACATTCCTGGCTCTTCAGTTTGACAAACAGGCTCCATTCAATGAGGCCAAACACATGAGCTTCCTCTGGAGACATTTCTTTTCCTGTATCAGGGTCAATGACCACAATGGAGCGCCTCAGGTGGTTCTCTCTTTGTTCCCTCTTGATAGCCACTGTCTTGAGGCGATTTTGGAGTTGCTCAATCTCTGCATCTTTTTCTCTGGATAACTGCTTCAGATCATCTAACTCTCTTTCCAAAGCTTGGAATCTGGAGTCTAGGTTTATTCTACTGTCCACATGGGTCATGTTTCTCAAATCCTGAGTTTCTGTTGCTGTGAGTTCAATCTCTGACTGCAGTCTCCTGGTTTCCATCAGCAGGTTCTGTTTCTCAAGGTGTAGTTTGTGGTTCTCCTCCCTTAGTAAGTCTAGCTCCTTTGATGACTTGGAGTTGTTGAATTCCACCTCGGACAGCCTGGTTTCAAGGCGATTAATATCTGCATCTAGCTCTCTCTTACGCCTACTTTCTTCCTCCAGATTGCTCTTCAGCTTTTGAATCTCATACTCAGTGTCTCCTTTGTCCACTTGGACACTCTCTGAAAAGACTACTTTCTCTTTGACCTCCATCTTCTCCAAAGAAAGGAGCTTCTTTCTCAGGGCTTCTAGTTCAGTTTGCAGGACTTGTCTCCGGTGCTTCTCTTCTTCTAGCTCCAGCTTGAGGAGGGAGTGCTCCTTCTCTTGCTGGGGATCTTGCTGAAGGATCACTTTTTGTTTCACAGTTACTCGTTCTGTTGTCTCCCTTTCCTGTTCTTCTAACTCATTCAGCCTAATTCTCAGCCTCTGCACCTCCAGCTCGGCCTCTCTGCGTGCCTGTCTCTCCTTCTCCAGTTCTTCGAGCTGACGCTCCAGCTCCGACCGCCTCCTCTGCAGCTTGCGGAGCTCCTCACGGAGGCCGTCAATCTGCTTCAGCTCGCTCTCAATGCTCTGAGAGAAGGAGTTGACTTCAGCTTTCAAGGTAGGATCTTGCTCATATTTCACTACTTCCTGCTGGACCACCTTCTCCTTCACTTGGGAGAGCTCTTCCTCCTTTTGTCTTACTTTCTCTTCTTGAAGAAGGCGCTCCCTCTCCAGGTCAATGTGTTTCATCTGTTCATCTGCTAATTGCACTCTCAGGGACTCGACCTCCTCTCTGGTCTTGGGGTCTTCCCGAAACTGCAGAATTTCTTGAACAACTTCTTTCATATGCACTTGAGGTTTAGTGTCTTTCAAAGCTTGTATCTCTTGTTTCAGCTGGTAGATTTCAAGGTCAGCTCTTTCAATTGCTCCTGTCCTCTCGATGATTTCCTCCCGGAGTCGCTGTAGTTCCTTTTCAGTTTCTGGATCATTCTTGTACTTAATGACCTCCTTAATGACTTCTTTGACTTCTACCAGTGGCCCTCTGTTCCTCAGAGCAGCCAGCTCATTCTGGCAGCTCTTCAGCTGTTCATCACCACCTCGGTATCTCCTCTCCTGTTCTACCAGCTCCAACCGAAGGTTGGCAACTTCATTTTCAGCCTTGGGATCTGGGCGCACAATCTCACGCACTTTCTCCTGGACGACCACCTTGGAGTTCTCTTCCTCCAGCAGCTGGATCTTCCTGAGCAGCTCAGCCTTCTCCCTCTCATTGGAACGACCCTTGGACTTCTCATCTTCGTATTGGCGCCGGAGCTCATTCACCTCTCTCTCGATGGCCAAGTCTTTCTCTACCTTCAGCACCTCCTTGACAGTAATTTTGCCCTCGGCAATGGCCCGTTCCTTCTCAAGACGTCTGAGCTTGTCCTGGAGGAAGCTGAGCTCTTCCTCGTGCTTCTGCCGAAGGGCGCTCTCCCTCTGCTTGTTCTCTTGCAACATCCGGAATTCCATCTCGAGCTGGGGATCGTTCTGCAGTTTCAGCACCTCCTTCTCTGTTACCTTCTCTTGCTCTTTGTTCTTCTCGCTGGACAGCACAGCAATTTGTTGACGTAAGAGGATGACTTCATTCTCTCTAGTCCCTTCCTGCCTCCTGAGCTCTTCCAATTCTTCTTTGAGCTTCAGGATTTCATCAGCTTGAGTTTTGTCTTGTTCAATACGCAGTACCTCTTTCACTATATACTCCTGCCCTCCCTCCCTCTTCTCGTGCTCCAGAACCCGCAGCCTAATTTTAAGAGCTTCCAGCTCATCCTGGAGGACCTGGTTCTTGCGCTGCTCTTCAGCCAGGTTTTGCTGCAGTTTGTGGAAGCTCTCCTCCAGCTGAGGGTCAGGCACTTTCTTCAGCAGTTCTTTCTTAATGACAGTTTCTTGGGGCTTCTGGTTTTGCAGGTGGACAATGTTGCTCTGAATTGCTTTGATCTCTGCTTCTAGCTGCTGCCGACGCTGCATCTCATCTTCAAGTTCCTTTTTCAGCTTCCAGACTTCTTCCACGGGCCTTAGGGATTTTTTGCTCTGGACAAAGTCTTCTGTCACTTGAACCTCTGGTTGCTGTTGTTGAGAAAAGAATGTGGCAGTCAACAACTACCAAACAATCATATTTTTGGTGCTCATTTCCAGGGCCTCCTATGACAGTATGACAGGGGGATGTTGAGCTTGCTTTATGGCAGTTGCCTGCTGCCAATGCTGAACGGGGGTATGTGCAAACAGGCTGCCCTTGAACAGATCTGTGGATTTTCAGCATGAGAACTGCTTTTGCAATGCCCATTGCTGTCAGAACAAAGGTTTTAGCCACGAGGGACACTAACGCTGGCCTGGTTTGGCAAAAGTGTTAAAAATGATGCAGAGCTTCCTAGGGTGAGTGGGAGATGGGGCTGGGAAACACAGAGGGGTTGTCTGTCTGATGTGTCTGCTGATTAATGACTGGGGGCTACGAAATACTGCATTTGTTTCCAGTTCAACTTGTAACACAAAGGCACACGTGTGTATTATTTCCATGCCTCCTTTCAATATCACAGTGCTTCTGGTGATCACTTACCTGTCGCAGGAGGCTCTGAGCAAACTCCAGGTTCTGCAGCCTCTGTTTGTTCACAGCATTTACTTCGGTGAACTTGGCTGCCAGAAGAGCTTCCTGTGGATCAAAAATGCATTGAAAAGAGGTAGTAGAACCAGGGGAGCTTGGGTAAGACTTACTTCATAGAAACAACAGGCTCTAAAGAAGTAACCCTGGGTGCTCTGCTAAAAACCTTCTACCTCCTTTGAGGGAGCTTTAGGGGAGGAAGAGTGGTTCTCAGCCACACAGACACTCGTTGTACTGTAAGTTTCCTACTCAAGATATGCAAAAATATGCAGCTGAGGAAGAACCAGGTGGACATTTCCTTCAATAGGCAGGATGAGTTTGAGGCAGACATTGAACAGATCCTGCATAAAGAAGTAGCTTTTAGCCTGCTGTCACTGTGTTTCTGTCTAGCATGTGAGCTTTGGTGGTGAAATCTCACTCTGAAAGTTTGGAGAGATAAGAACTTTCAGGGTTTGGCTTTTCTTCCCCTTTTCCCCCTTTCAGAAAGTGCTCCATCCAGTGTCTTCCCTTTCTTATTCTGGCCAGCCATGCCTAGAAAATGGATGGGCTAAGAATGATGAAAAATCCCTTCTTCCCCTGACTCTCCCCTAGAGTCCCTTCATGATTAAAGTCACTGACAGTAACTAGAACTGCCTGCAAAATCCCCACTAGTTCCATAAGCTGTCCTCTGCTTTAGCTCTCTGTGGGCAGCCTCTTCTTTACCTCCTCTTTCACTTTTGCAGCTGGAGACTGGAGTCTGGGCTTCTTGCTCGTATACCCATTACGGCCACTCTCCAGGTCCAGGATGGACCGTAGCTTCTCAGCCTCCAATTCATAGTCCTGTGGGAAGAAATTCCCAGGCAGAAAGTGAGATTACCAGGTCCCCATCATGCACAGATCCCTCCTAAACCCTGGCTTTAATGATTTCTTCCCTTGACCTGTATTTTAGGTGAGTTGCTGAGGTTGATGGGACCCAGAGCACTGGAGGCAGAACCTCCCAGCAGTTTGGGTCAGCTACTGCCGAGTGACCGTAACAGTGCAGCTGCAGTGTGTGCTGACTTTGGAGTTACCTCTTACTAACGCTGGGTTTGGAGTGGAAATTCTCCTCTGCCAGACAATAAATCTGAGCCAGTTGCCATGCTAATGGCCACATGATGTCAGTGTTAGAGTAGATACAACCTGTGTTGACTGAGCAAGAGCACTGGGCTTTCTTTTTGTTGCTCCTTGCAGGATGTAGGTGATTCTCCCCCTCTACTCTGGTGAGACCCCACCTGCAGTCCTGTTCCAGCTCTGTGGTTCTCAGTACAAGAAAGATCTGGACCTGTAAGAGTGGGTCTGGAGGAAGCCATTAAAAATGAGCAGAGGAATGAGCACGTCTTATGAGGACAGGCTGAGAGAGCTGAAGTTGTTGAGCCTGGGGAAAAGAAAGCTCCAGGGAGACCTTATTGTGGCCCTTCAGTGCCTAGAGGAGCTTGCAAGAAAGCTGAGGACAGACTTTTTGGCAGGGCTTTAGCAATAGGACAAGGGATGATGGTTTTAAACTAAAATAGTGGAGATTCAGGCTAGATATAAGGAAGAAATTTTTTACGATGAGGGTGCTGAGGCACTGGCACAGGTTGCTCCAAGAAGCTGTGGCTGCCCCATCCCTGGCAGTGTCCAAGGCCAGGTTGGACAGGGCTTGGAACAACGTGGTCTAGTTGCAATGGGGTTGGACTAGATGGCCTTTAAGGGACCCTTTCAACACAAACTATTCTGTGCTTCTGTGTTAGTTCTCCCAGCAGCAGACTCGCAGTCCTTACCTTCACTGCCTGCTGGTACTGCTGAGCTGTAGCAGAGACCTTCTGCACCTCCTGTTCCTTGCTTGCAATGTCACTGAGGAGTGCCTGGCATACACAGAGACACGCATCAGAGGGAACACAAAATCCAAACACATTGTTCAGCCTCTTTGAGGGTTGCCATTTGAAAATTACAACCCTGAGAATGACAACCTTCTCAAGCTGCCCTGCTATGTGTAAGCAAGGCACCAGTAGGACAGTAGGACCTTATAGCATAAAAACATATAAATCAAGTAACTATTTATGATTTTCTATTTGACTTTCAGGAGCTATCTCAGTCCTATTCCTTATGTTTTAGTGTTGCCCCTCCTCTCCCTGTGGAGCTCCCAGAGTGCTCTCAGGCAGAATTACCGCTTGGTTCTTCAGCTTGATCTCCACTTGCTGGATGTTGTCAGTCTCCTGTGGCTCATAGTTGGGGATGTTGCACAGGAACTGGTTGACTTTGTCATAGTTGCTGCGGTAGTTTGAATAGGCGCTTTCTGCTTTCTGCAAGGTCTGCATTCTGCAGGAAAATTGGCTCAGCGTTAGCACTGTCACATCTCCTTTGTCTCCTGCAAGCACCTCCTAACCCACCCCCACTTCCCCTGCTCCCTAAAGACAGATTTGAGACAGAGTAGCTCCCCTGCCAAAATCCCCATCTCTGTTGAAAAAGTGTTTAATCCTACAGGCTACCCAGATTGACCCAGCATGCCAGAAACCTCTTTTCCTCCTTAGGCCTCCCTGGAAGCCCTTCTGCAACTCCTCATTCCCCTGATAGTGTTTTGCCTCTTCCGGATTCACAGAAACCCAGATTAGTTTAGGTTAAGGACCTTAAAGCTGATCCAATTCCAAACCCTGCCATGGGCAGAGACACCTTCTGCTAGACCAGGTTGCTCCAAGCTCCATCCAGCCTGGCCTTGAACACTGCCAGGGATGAGGCAGCCACAGCTTCTCTGGGCAACCTGTGCCAATATCTCAGCACCCTCCCAGGGAAAAACTTCTGCCTAATGTCTGATCTAAATCTATACTCTCAGTTCAAAACCATCCCCCCTTGTCCCGTCACTACATGCCCAGCGGCATTCCACATTCAGTGTATTTCCAACTCCGCTGTAAATATCCCGGCTATCCAGGTTGGTCCAGTCCTGGCTAGATTCTGTCCCAGAGTCTTACCTGTGGTCGATCTGCTTGCTGAGGTTGTTGAAGCGCTGGTTGAGTTTGTAGAGCTCAGCTTCCTGACGTTCAATGTCAGGGCAGTGCTCCTGGAACTTGCTTGCCAGCGTGTTGGAGCACGTCTTTGTCCTTAGCAAGTTCTGCTCTGCTTCATTGAGCAGGAACCTTTTGGACTGGAGCTCAGTGCTCATGGCCTGTGGAAAAAGCAGGAGAGAGGAATTTTCTAGGGCTGCACACATGCCAGACTTCTGCCACTGTTCCCCAGCAACTTCAGCAACTGCACTGGAGTTGCAGAGGATGCTGAGGAAAGCTGAGCTACAGTAGTGCTCTGAGCTGTGGAGAAGCAAGTTAGAGGCCTGCATTGTAAGCAAAGCCAACTCATAAACCATATGGGGTGAAAAGCTAGCTCTTGCTCCCTTCTCCACTTGTTAACCTTTAGAAGCAAGCATACTATGTGCAAAATATATTTGGTCCTCCTTATGCAAGCCTTAAACCCTGTTCCTGCCAGTGAAACAACTTCAGAAGGAGCTGTGGAAGTTTTGCATGCTGCTCTGAATCTGGGGACTTGATGAAAAAGCTGAAGAAGGTCAGAAGGCTCTATCCTAACCAGTTATTTGCCTTTCTACAGCAGGATTGCCTATTTTGGCTGGTAGCTTTTCCTAGTGGTAAGTGTTCTTGGAGCCTTGCTAGGTCCAGTTTTTCAAGCATCAGGCCACTGCGTAGCTTTTCCCAGACTATTTTATCCTTCACTTCTCCATTAGTCCTTCTGTCAGATCACAAGTGTTCAAGTGGCATTTGATTTCTGGTTTGGGGCTGGGAATGGCTTGTGTTTAAAGTAGGTGAGATTACTGCAGTTAACATGAGGTCTTATCTCCAGCTGAGGTGAGATATCCTTTTACCAACTGATTCGAGCTTGTGACGTGAGTAGCAATTGCCCCAGCTCTTGGAAAGTGGTTTTGTATGTGGAGCATGTCAGTAGGGCAGAAAATGCTCTGGAGAAAACGCTCACCAGCAGCTCTTCTTTCTTACGGTCCACCACACGCAGGTCCTCTGGTACTGTGTCATCTGTGACCAGCTGGTTCTCGTAGGTAGACAGCAGATCTCGGCCTTGTTGGAGGCTCCTCTCAAGGTGCGTGGCCACCTCAACTCTGTACAGACACAAGAGGAAAGGTGTTTGTGCACACCTGCACCTACCTCTTGCAGGATCCTACATTATCCCAGGCTCACGCCATGATTTAAGCCATGACTTACTTCTCTTGGGCAGCGCTGAGCAGCTGGACCACGCGGTCGTACTTCTTGTTGGTGTTCTCTACCTTGTTCTTTACCAAGGTGGCGCTGCCGGTGTTGGGCACAGATTCAATGAAGACCTCACACTCCTGGATCTTCCTCGTTTTCTCAGGTTCAATGCGACGGACCTCGTTGGTGATGTTCTGCAGTAGGAATAAAGCCGCTATAGCAACTGAACTAGGGCCTTGTGCAGGCCTAAGCCCTGACCTCTCTTCTCACACTGGACAGCCAGAAGCTGACCCTTGGCTGTCCACTGTGAGAAGAGAGGTCAGGGCTTAGGGCTGGTTTGATGGCAGGTGCCTTTCAGCCCTGTAGGGCTGAAAAAATACTATTTTGGCTATTTTCTGTTGATTTTTTTTTTCCCTCTTGCCTTCTGGCCAGTCCAGCTAGCCCTTAGCAAAGAAACTGGCTGGGGAGTGGCTCCCAGCAGCTCCAGCTCTGTCAGAAATGTGCTGGACTCCTGTGGATCACTGGCCTCTGCAGCCTGATGGATGAATTCTGGCCTAAACACCAATGTGCTGCAGGCAGTTGGAGCAATTTGCTTTCAGTTGTGGTAGCACTTGGATTTTTACACAGCCCTTGGCAGGTGATGTAACCAGGACCTGAACTTCCTTCTAAACCAAGGGAGGTTTTGTGGCATGGAGTCTGGCTTAATTAGGGTTCTGAAGGAAAGGAAAGGATTGGGATGCTACCAGCACTGGAACCTAGCAGAGCAGGTCCACAGGGAGAAACTGTGCCCTGAATCATAGGTGTTTTTCTGCTCCTTTCTGAGCTGGTGATGGTGGTGGCAAAGTTTAATAACTGCTTGCTGAGACAAGGGAACAGGGCATGGGACAGGGCATATGGGCAGGGTCAAAACTTGAGGGCTTCCCTCTCTTTCTCACAGCCTGCACTTTGCAGCCATCATCTTCTTCCCATTCAACCTTTCTGTGACCGAGCTGGGCCAGGACCAGGGCAAAGGTTTATGGCTTCTGAGGCTGCTCAAAGGGCTGCTCCCCATCCACTGAAAGAGGCAGCAGCTGTAAACATCACTCCATTCCTGTGTGTTCCTGGTTCAGGGAGCACTTGCAGCACCCAGCATAGTGAGGACCACCCTGCAGACCTCCTGGGAGGAGCATGGTCCATGTACGGAACTGTCCATGTGCTGCCACAGCCCCATACCTTAAGGTCCTTGGAGCGCTCGGTGCTGTCCTGCACAGCTCGACTCTGCTCCAGCGGTGGACGGAGGTTTGCTGTTATGGCTTTCTCCTGCTTGTCCAGGTCGCTGTTCACCTTCTCCAGCCCTGCCAGAAGCTGGCGCCCCTGAACCGATGCCGCATCTGGATAATGGGGGGACCAGGCTCAAGACGGTTGGAAACTGGGTCTAGGCTCAATTCTACTGGTGAGTGCAAAACCTGCAGCCTCCTCTTCTCCTTGAGCCCTGCCTGCTGCAACTGCAGCCTGGCTGCTCTGCCCCTGCACCCAGCCCAACACTCTTGTCCCCAGGACCGTTAGGAGATGGAAAGCTCTCAGTGACATCCCCCTAAGATGGACCACCACCTAAGCTCAAGGCTACAGCAGCCACCTTGTGCCTGGGAAGGGGCAAGCCCCAGGCTGCCCTTCCAGAGCCTCACCTCCAATGCTGTCTGCCTTTAGCCCCTCGTAGCGCTGCTGGAGGATGTTCTTGCAGTTGGTTGTTTTCTCCTTCACGCTCATGTAGTGATTGGCAATTCTGCATAACAGGACAGCACGGACATGAGATCAGTCAGGCCCTTGTCCCCTCCATCGCCCTGGTGCTCATCTCAGTGCTGCTCCAAGGAAGGAGATGCAGCTCTAGAGGGGCTTGTGGGACCTGGCTCCTCTCAAGGCAGCCTTGAAGCAAGGTGGTGAGAGGTACTTTCACCCTGTGTTGGCAGAGGCATAGAGCAGTGTGGTCACTGGAGGGTTGAGAGCAAGGGACAGGCAGCAAAGGCAGCCACCTGCCTGCTGAGGGAGACACGGGCAACTTCCTCTGCCATAATGCCCCCCAGAGTAGGGGGGACCCGGATGTCTCTGAGCTGACCCCACTTTGCCAGGTGGCATCTTGTGTGCAAGAAGGAGGGTGCAGGAATTCCTCCAGGAGGAGGAGGAAGCTGCTTAGGTTGCAGGAATCGAGGCAGGAGCCCCGCATCAGCACTGTGAGATGCATTGTGCAGCACTGGTGGCACGGCTTGGGCTGGTGAAAGCAAGGGCAAAGGTTGTGGGGCATGGCAAGGCTGGGGGACACATACTGGTCTGCCAGCGCTATTGCTTCTGCATCAGGCGGGGGGATCACGAAGCAGACCCCCGGGGCGCTGATCTTGTCTCCTGAGCCGTCTGCCACTTCCCAAATGTCTCCACTGTTCTTCTGCAGGGTGTAGTGGGCTCCTCGGCTTATCTGGCCCTGGAGAACAGGAACCAGTCACAGCAGCAGGTCAGGACACACCACCCACCCTGCTCCATGCTACAGCCCTGGGGAGCTGCACTGCAGGGAGGCAGGACCGGCATAAACTGATCCCTTCGCTTGGCACCCTCTCGCATCTCCAAGTGTCTGCTGCTTGCCAAAACCCCATGTGCCTGCTCCTCCCTCCCCAGAGCCTCCAGGTATGAAGCCATGCCTCCTCTTGCAACAGCCACAACAAGCAGATTCCCACTAGGGCAGAGATGAGAAGGCGTTCCTAAGGCTGTGCTGTGGCTTTCCTTTTCGGAGAGGCAGGCAGCTGAGTCAGTTGGAGCTGCTCGCTCCATGTCAGGCCCCTGCCACTCCTGGGGTGGCTGCTGGCTCTGCTGGCCCACCCCTTTGGTCAGCAACTCAAGACTGATCCCATGATGGGGATGAGGGGATGCCTGCTGGGGCTGTGCCAGTGACAGTGGGGAGTTCCTTTGATCAGAAACATGCCCGGACATCTTCATCGCAGTGCAGGGAGTGTGGGAATGTGACAGCTGAGCTGTCACAACCTCCTGAAGGATGTGTGATGGGTACGCAGGCCAGAGGCTGTGTTCCCCCCAGATCCCTCCTGCACTGCCCCTCCTGAGCTGCAGAACCCACTTTCCCACTGGGGCAAGCACAACCTTCACCTTATCCCCGCTGCAGAAGACCTTGTTGCTTGGGCACTGGCAAAACCTCTTCCATCCCCAGTGCCCCCCAAGAAGCTGTTCCCTCACAGCTCCCGTGCACTGCTCATGGGATGAGGGGATGTTACCTGCTCGCCTTCATACTCGCAGAGAGCCTCCACAGGGATGGGCTGGAGTGGCATCTCGCGGCGGTACCTCAGGGGCAGGATGTGCTGACTGCGCTCCTGCAGTGACTTCACCACCTCCTCATACTTGTCCAAGGCCTTCTCCTGGTCCTAGCACAGGGCAATGACCAAAACCAGTAGGGAAATGTGGGAAGATTGAGCTTCTGCACTTTCCCAGCTGGGAGGAAAGTGTACCAGTGTACAGCTGGGACAGAGACTGTGGCTTTTCTTTTGCTTAAGCTAGTGAAAATGGCTCCTGGGGCCTGCTCTGCAGCCGCTGTTTCTACACCTGCGCTCCCGTCCTCTCCTGCCTGCTTTTGCAGCTATGCTGAGGACTGAGATTATGCCCATAAGTTCCCATGTCTTAGCACTAACCGCGAGGCAATGCCAGGCATGCCCTGGTTCGTGGTCCATATTGGTGTGGGTGCATGTAGCCCCCTTCTCAGCTATTAGCTCTAATTAGAGCCCCATGGAAAGGCTCTCATCAGCTGCTCTGTCTCTAGCTGTGCAAGTGGGTATCCTGTAATGTGAGGGGGCTGGAACAGGCATGAGGAGGACAGCTCTGGGGAACAGCTATCAGCTGTCCCGAGACGTGCATCAGCTGGGCCTGCTGCAGCATGCTGTGGCTGGGGCTGGGCCAGTGGCTAGGCTCAGCACAGCCCTTCCCGAGTGGGTGATCTCGCTCAGCACCAGGCTCTCGCAGCACACCACGTTCCACACCTCCCTTGGCAGCAGATCTAAATCTGCTCCTGCCCTGAGTGAGCACTAACTGAGAGAGAACAAATAAAACCCAGCTCAGTGAGCAATTAGGTTGCTATGGGAGAGGCAATCTCTTAGCTGGAGGGGAAGGAAGAGTTGTGTGAAGGCCAGGCAAAAGGAGGCAGCAGTGTGGTCCTGCTGCTTGCCGTGGTGAAAGCTGGCCTAGATGCCTGCACTGGCAGGGATGTCCCTCCCTCAGTGCCTCAAGGACACCAGCTCCTGCTGCTGTGGACCTGCCTGCTCCAATACTCACATCCAGCTCCCGGAGGAGAAACTCCAGCTGGTATCTGTCCTTGAACTCCGGGCTGAATTTTTGGTCCAGGTCTGTATCCACCTTCTTCAAGAGCTCCTGGGCATCCTTGGTGTCTTTCTGAAACTGCAGAAAGGCCAAGCCTCTTGTAAAAGAGGGTCCTGCTGGAACACGGAGCAGACTCACGCCAGCACCCTTGTCCTTTCACTGCCTAGAGCAGGTACAGCCACGGGGAGCTATGACAGGCATGTGGACACCCGGAAGTACACGGAGAAAGGCAAGGAATTGCCACTTCCCATGCTCAGGACAACAGAACTGTCAAGACAACCAAGGGCAGCTTATTCTGTGGTCTTCTCCTGCAGTGTCGTTAAATCTCACCTTTCCCTGCCCCCACTTTTGTTTCAGTCGGACAGCATCACGAGGGTGTGTGATGCCTTCCCTGAGGAGGCAGAGCCAAGCCTTTCCACACACAAACCACCCCCTGGGGCAGTTATTCTGTCAGATCCCCACAAAAGGCACTGCCTGGGCTGGGCACCGCAGTTTAGCTTTGGCAACAGACTCATCACATCAACACACCCAGGCTGTGGGAGAGGAATCCCACCCGACCTGCTCCCTGCAGAGCCTCCCTGGCTGGTGGATGCCATTTATCCACAGACATCTGTCTGCCGAGCTCAGCCAGGTGCTGAGCCCCAGCACAGGGCTCCTGGGGCGCAGCTCTGCTTTCTGCGGGTGTCATTTCCCCATGTGGCTCTGTTCCACAGCCAAGTGGAGCATACAGTCTCCCCTTGTCTTGTTTTGGGGGTGAGGTACCTCTGTGAGACACCTCTGGTGTACTGCAGACAAGGATGTCCTGCAGACACCAGGCTATGGCTCCTGAACCTCAGCATTGAGCGGATGCTTCCTACAGGTCATGCTTTGGCCAAGCAATTATTGGCTTTTGAGCAGCTATGACTTGTGCTATAGCAGCTCAGGGTGGTCCTCCTAGCTTTAAACCCCCATAGACTAACTAGAGCACTCAACCTCTTCTACTCTATTTCCAGAGCAGCAGGAAATTGTTCACATTCTCAACTCAACACCTACTCTCTGGGCTGCTCAGAGCAAACACCACTTTTGCTGGGAGCTGGTACCTTGTGGAAGTCCTCCATGAACTTCAGGTGGCTCTCCTCACAGATCAGCAGGTTGAGGTACTCCTTCCAGTCGGCGTGCACTGCCTCAATGTGAGCCTGCGACACAGGGGTGGGAGCTGGATGTCAGCAGGACGCTGCCCACCAAAAA
Organism: Psittacus erithacus; assembly: GCA_009867235.2. NCBI lineage: Eukaryota > Metazoa > Chordata > Aves > Psittaciformes > Psittacidae > Psittacus > Psittacus erithacus. The sequence goes on along the minus strand of WYDI02010281.1, from coordinate 11,670 downwards.
GTATCAGTTTCCATCTTGAGCAAACAACCCCCTGGCTGCCTCTGAAGCCACCCAGATGCTGTCAGGTCAAAACTAGGATGGGAATAGCAGAGAGCTAGACCAAAGCTGGGATGCTATGATGGGAACGTGGGGCTGGGTGGACGGAGGTGGCAAATCCTGTTGCCTGATGTCCATCTTCCCATCAAAGGTGGAACTTGCCACCGTAATTTCTCCTTTGTAGGCAGGCACAAAGTAATTACCACAGGAATGAAGAAGATGAGAAGAGCTCCTTACGTTTATCTCAGCTCCTCTGATGGTGTTTACACACTTACAGGTGAAGGAGACTATTTTCCTACTTGGCATCCCAGGAAGTCAAGACAAGAGTCACACTGGCACCAGGTCCCACACTGGAGAAGGGCTGGGTGAGTCCCCTGAGCTCCAGGGCGGGTGGGAAACTGGAATCCATTCCTGATGCTCACCTCAATGGCGTTCTTCCCAGGGTGATTCTGGGAGAGCAGCTGATCTCCATCCGCATGCAGCTTGTTGATGGCTTCCTCCTTCTCCTCCAGCCTCCGGTGGATGAAGTTCTAGATGGAGAGAGGTAAGATAAAACCAATCCCCACACAAAGAGAGGTGACCCTGGCAGCATCCTGTGGCTGAGCTACTCTGAAAGGGCCTGAACAACTCCACAGGACAGATAATGTGAGGTTCCCCCACTGCAGCTTTTGCTTTTTCTTCCCTTGCAGATGTTGCTAAAGATGTGACTCTTGCCAAGTGAATGCTGAGATAAGGAAGAGGAGAATGAGGAAGCCACTGAGCTTTCTCCTTGTGTTGTCTTTGGCAGGAAGTAAGAATTAACCTTACTATTCATACACTATCACCTGCACATCTCAACGTGCTTCACGGAATCACAGAATGGCTTGGGTTTAAGGGACCTTAAAGCTCATCCAGTTCCAACACCCTGCCATGGGCAGGGACACCTTCCACTAGACCAGGTTACTCCAAGCCCTGTCCAACCTCCTTCATGATGGAATGGGGGAAACTGAGGCACGGGATGTGTCCAGCCCCCAGCCGGCTCCCCAGCTCCATGCCTAGTACCCAGCCTTCCCGGGGCGCGGTGAGTGCACACACACCTCATACTGGCGGCGCCGGCTGGGGTAGTCCAGGTTGTGGTCGCTCCAGTCGTAATGGGTCCTGTCCTTTGCCTGCTGATCCAGCCAGTAGAGCTTGTTGGTGCAGCGCTGCATGTAGTCCTGCAGGGAGTTCAGATCCTGCTGCCGCTGCTGGGAGCTGGCCTGGGAAGGGTTAAAGTGGAGAGTTCAGCCCAAAGCTGCTCTCTGGCTGGGCCACCCAACAAGGGACCCCTGCCCTCAGGACTCCAGAGATCTCTCACCAGCAGCTTCTGGTACTTGTCTTGGAAGTCGCTCATGTATTCCTGGTAAGGGAGGAGAAGCAAGGCAAGAGTTAAGAGCATGTCTCTGGAGAGTGGTTGGCAGGGGCTTGCTGATGAAGGGGGATGTGGGGTTTGTGGAATGTGCTTCATTGTACAGCTAGAGTTGGTGTGTGACGCTGAGCTCTGAGGTGTGGATCTGGGCACCCACCCACCCTGGGTATAGCAGCTTGGGTGGTGGGATGCCCTCACCTTCAGGAGCAGCTTTGGACAGAGGCAGCAGGGAAAGGGCAGGAGGCAGGAGAACTGACCTTGCTGCCTTCCTTGGCGATGTGCGGGCCAATGGCCATGACCTCATTGTGGAAGATGTTGTGCTCTTCTACCTGGCTGTTGACCAGCGGCAGGTCGGTCCCAAAGCCCTTGCTGCTTAATGCATCCTGCAGTGCACAGGAGCTAGAGTTAGTGATGAGGGAAAGGGATGAGGTGGCTGAGACCTAGGAAACGCCTCTTGGAGGTGGCTGTAGAGCTGGGCTTGCATGGGCTCCAGTGCTGGCAGTGTGTGGATGCTCAGGAGCATGTGGGTGAAACTGGCTGTGCTGGAGGGCAGCCGTGGGAAAGCCATTTTGGGATTTTCTAATTCTTTTCTGGCTGGAAGAGTGTAGGGAGTGGGATAAAATAAAAAATAAGGGCCTTGTCCTCTGCACCCTCCCCTGCCACCCAGCACCCCAGCTCCTTCCCATGCTGATTGCTGCTCCCAGTATAAAGATGCCAAGAAGGTTTCCAAGAGCCTGTTTCTCTGTAGGGAGAGGCATGAGGTCCTGCCCAGCTGGTACTACTGGCCGGGCAGTGGCACCGATGGCCCCTTTGGTACCTGTTTCTCCTCAATCACTGTTGTCCAGTTAACCTGGGGCTCAATATGCTGCAGCGGAAAGCTGTAGATCTGGTTGTGTTTCACGCGCAAGTTTGCCACTCGTTCCTTCAGCTGCCGGATGCTGCAGGAAGGGAAAGATAAGGGTGGGATGCAGGATATGGGTATGGACCAGCATTAGCACTGGGAGCTGTAGGTGATCCTCTCCTAGGCCCTCATGGAGGGGGGGGTATTGTCCTTAGGGGCCCCTGGAGAGCCCAGTGCTGCACGCAGCTGCGTTGTGCAATGGGGCTGGGGAGAGAGAGGGCAGAGGTTCCTGTGCAGCCATCCTGTGGTTCCTGTGCAGCTCAGGGCTGCTCAGCACATTCACCCACTCGGGGCAGGCTGGAGCAAGGGACAGCGTGGTCTGCCTGCACCATGGGCAGATGCCACCCCTCCATGCTCTGTGCAGAGCTGCCATCAGCAGGCATGCAGCCGTTCTCACTCTACACGTGCCCAGGGACTGCTGTGGGTTATGCACCTTCATGTGAACTGGGACATGAAGCCTGTGGTGACTCGTCAGCTGCAGGCAGGAGCTGAGCAGAGCCCCTGGAGAAGCATCTTTCCCCCTGTGAGACTCTGGGGTACTCACTCTTCTGTGATCATGTCACCCTGGGGGTGCTTCATGTGCCGGGCGATGGCTGCATCCCCATCCAGCACATAGAGCAGCTTGTCAGACTCAGTGAGCTTCTGCGCGGTCAGGTCCTTGTACTGTGCTACCTGGCATGCCTTGATCTTGTGCAAGTCCTGCCCAGGAGAGAGCAGGCGGAAAGGTCAACAGGGGAAAACAAACCGTATCCAAGAGGTCATCCCACCACACTGTCCCTTGGCACCAGAGACAGGCAGGAGCTTTGCTGTATCCCATCCTCCCCGTGATGTATTTTGCTTTCCCTTTCCTGTGTTAGCCTTGAGGCAGGGCTGTGGCTGGGGGGCTGCATCCCCTTGGGCTGCATTATACCCTCTTGAAGAGGAGGATGGTCCAAGCCCACTCTCCTCCATCCTAGCTGCCTGCCTGCTGGGATGCACATCCAGGGATGCACATCCCCACTCTGCCCAGTCCTGGGTAGGGAAGAATTCTGGGATCCTGTTGCCTGTTACATCCTGACATGAGCTGGGGGAACCCATGCACCCCTCATCACAGCCTGGAGACCCACCACAGGGCAGAGCAGCCACACTCACGTGTACTGGAGGAGAGGAGAGGAGAGGGCAGCAAAGCAGGAGGGCTGCAGCGGGAGGGACAGGGCTGCTCAGAGGAGTCCGTGTGCTTACATTTTGCATCCGGGAGTCAGTCTCCACAATGTTTTTCTCCACCTGGTCGGCATTTTTCTGTAGGCGCTCGATGAGCTCAGTCAGCTCCTTGCTGGAGATGCTGGGGACAAAGATGGGGACTCGTCACCCCACAAACACGGCCACAGCCCCAGGCTGCTGCAGAGGGCTGCCCTCGGGGTGCTGTGACCCCAGGGGTGGCCATGGGCCAGTGGAGCCTGCCAGGCGCTGCAGCTGCCTGTGACTCACTGCAGCATTCCCAACACTTTCCAAAATACTCTGCTTTGCCAGGAGGGGGGTGGCGCGTGGGGACGCAGTGTATCCCACACGGGGAAATGGGAGCGATGCCATAGGCGAGCCTGAGCCTCCCCTGGCTTCGGAGCGAGGAGGAAAAGAACAGTTTGCAGGGGACAGGGAGAGAGGACCTAGACCCCATGCACACAGTTTGAGCCTGTTGCCCATGCCCAGGACAGCCCCTGCCTTGGAGCCCCTTCTGTGCCCCTCCATGCCATGGCCAGAGCCTCCTTGCTCTGCCAAATAAAGGGATGAGACAGCACATACTGTATCCATCTCTCCGTGCTTTCTCTCGTGCTAGGCCCCAGATTTTGCCCCCAGGGTGATGCTGGTCCAAGCCTCCCTGTTTACAGGCTCAGCCCAAGTATCCTCAGCCCCGCTGCAGAGCCAGAACATCCCGTGACACAGCTCCTGCATTGCTGGGTTATTTTACACATTCCTCCTCTGGCTGTCGCTGGCTGCAAGGGGAGGTCGCAGCCTGCCAGGGCCAGCTCCAGAGGCTGTGTGCCCGCAGTGCCTGCAGCAATCCCGCTGCAGCTCCAGAGGCAGGGAGCAGGGCGAAGTCCTCAGCAGTCCCTGCAGTGGGAGGGTTCATCCTGCCGAGGTTAGTGGTGAGCCTGGGGCTCATGTCCCAGCTGAGCCGCTTTGCCATACATGCTTAAGCCAAGGGCTGGCTCACTGTGATCCCAACCACTGTGGAGTGGAGATAATGAGCCTTAATGGCCTTTTTATGTGGTGGTAGAATTAATCTTTAGATGGCACTTGGAAGTGTTAACAGCTGTTACAGCTGCTGGTAGGTGAGTTGTGTGTCTCCTGGGCAGGCTAGGGGAGAGCAAAGGTGCCTGGTGGAGCACCAGCATCCCAACCCTGCTCATCATGGCACAGAAGGCTTCTGCATGGACATCCTCATTCAGCAGCTGGGTCAACCCAGCTCCGAGGAGCCCTGCAGCACGGAGGTCCCTCACAGGGCAGGGGCTGAGCCTTTCCAGGACAGCAGCAGGCATGTCTTTCCACAGCGTGGTTGGCCAAAGCTGAGAGTGGATGTGGCTCGTTGACCGAGGCAGTCCTGGTGCTTTGCAGTGGCTTCCTTGGACATGTCCCAGTGCTCAGCTGCCCAAAGGTAGAAGCAGTGCATGGCCTTGTCTATGCTGTGCACCTCGGGGACCGCATGCAGCCTCCAGTGGGGACATCTCACCTTATTGCCTTTCCAGTGCGGGCACTGGGGGACAAAGCTTGGCCAGCCTGGTCTGATCTGGCACTGGTCTGAGCTGCAGGACACGCGCCTGCCTGCCATGCATGCTATCACTTTCAGTGCAGCAGAACAAAACAAAACCCAGCTCTGGGCTCATTCTTCCCACCCTCAAACCCTACCCCAGGCTGCAGGAGCCTCATAGCATCCAACAGCACCACGAAAGTTCACACTTTCCCAGGAAGTTTTGGTGTGGGAAGGATTTACACTGATTCTCCTCTTTTTAGAGAAGCTGCATCATGAGGACAGTGCTCGTCAGGGCTGGTAGTTTGTGTCCATCACTGCTGCTGCTGCTGGCACCTCCTGATGAGCAGACTGATTGCTGTGGTTATGGGCCCTCTTGCATCAGCAGAAATGATCCAAATTGGTGTTTCCAAGCAGAGAAGCAAAGGAAGGGGTGGTTGTGAGTTGTGTGGCTGGTTGCAGTAATGGCAAGAATGAATCTCATTTTCTGTTCCATAATCACAGATGGAGGGTGCAGGGGTGGCTGGATCCTGCTGCAATGGTAGAAGCAGCTCCTCAAAATCCCCTTTGGGGTTTTTTGTAATCTGCATCATCCCATGTAAACCAGGGAAGACATCAGATGAAACCAGTGGAGAGAAAGTGGTTTCAAGCCAGGTGACTAAGATGTGCTGCACGTGTTGGTGTGTCTTCAGATGATGGCTCCTCTGAGCTGGCATCTCCTGCATCCTGAGAGAGCTTCCAACTGCTATGGAGCCTTTCTTATATCCCACCACAAAGTGGAGGCCACCTGAGCTTTGAGCATGGGAGAGGCTGATTATCCAGGTGGGAGCTTGGGATGCTTCACTGTGATAGCCAGGAGCTGAACTGGCACTGAGCAGGGCTGGGGGCGGGCTGGCAGGGCTTGCTGGTTCATCAACATGTTGCCTAACTTGGTCCTGGTGTTTCCTAGCAAGCCCAAGTGAATCTTCAGGGTTTCAGTGGATCTATAGCATGTATGGAAAAACCATCCCCAAAAGCACAGGAATCCGGGGGCTTTTCTCTTCTGGTTTTGATTGAAGCTTCTGAATTGTATTGAGAAAATAAAATTAAGCCAGGGATCCCTGGGGATCGGTGGCCATGCTGCATTTCAGCCACGGCTTCCTGAGCTGTTGCTGCTGATCTGGTCTAGCAGAGCTGAGCCTGGAGCCTCTGCCTAGCCTTTGTGCTCACTTTGCATCAGCAAAGCTGATCTCGGGAGCCAGGAACCAGGGAGCGCCCTGATCCTCTTACTCAGACACCAACTTCCCCGGGCCAGTGTGCGATGGGGGTGACATGTCAGGGCGAGGATGACCCCTTGTGCCCTTCTTTCCCCAGGTCTGAGCCACAAGCTCTCATCACCCCCATTAACTACCCTGCTGCTGAGCCAGTGCTGCCTTTGCCCTGCCTGTTCCCAAGCTGATGGTGCTGCCCCAGGCCATCCCTCCCACCTTCCCACCCACCCAGTGCCGGGGAACCCAGCGTCGGGGCAAAGCCAGCCTCCAACCCCATCCCAGTGGTACCTGGGGGGAGAAAGCCCCTTCTCCAGCACCGCAGGGAGCAGGAGCGTGTGCTGGGGCTGGAGGAGGAGGAAGGGCAAAGGATGGGGTTTCGCTGTGTAAGAGGATGGTTTGCGTGGTAATCCAGAAACTGCTGCTTCAATGTGCAGTATCTGAGTGACCAGGGAAGAGAAAAGACAGAGCTTGCTTGGAGCAAGCAAGGACATGCTCGGTTGTAAGGTGGGCATGGCTCTGCCGCTCAGCCCCACTCCCCTGACGCACACAAAAGAGCTGCTTGCTCTCTCCACCTCTGTGGTTTACACAAGAGGTTTACACCAGCTGAGGTTTTGGTACAGGGAAACCTAATATAAACCTCCCATGGGAGCTGGATTTCAAACACCTGCTGCAGCAGCAGGAGAGCTGCTCCTCCACACCCCAACCTGTGCTGAACACAGTGCAGGACCATGAGCAGGGAGGCTGTGTGTGCTCCTGCTCACCCCACTGCTGCCTGAAACGCAGAAGCATTGAGTGTGCAGAAATAAACACAGAAATAAGAGAGCTAAGAAAGGAAATAATAGAGATCTTATTCTGTTTCATAATATCTCTCATTTCTTATCACACTTGTTACTTCTGTGCCACTTAACCAAGCAACCTGGACATTACTGATATGAGAACATCAGCCCTATTAATAAACTGCCTGTCCTCTCCATAGTGGGGTCTGTGTTAATGCCACATGATGATGAGCATGATCCTTGCATCTGTCTGGGTGTCAAGCAGGGTGCCAGAGGGACTGGCTGGGAAAGCTGAAGCCTGGCAGAAATCACCATGCCAGGGGATGGAGGATGTCAGCTTCCTGTGCCCTTCATCTGCTGAGAGGAAGAAGATGCAGGGGAAACACAACGTGATGGGTGAAGTGGTGAGGAAGCTTTGGCTGGACCAGGAAAGGTGTGTGGATGGGATTTGCAGGAGATGGCTCATTTGGGAAGCTGCTGGGAAGAGCCGGGGGTGGCTCTGGGCTGTAGAGTGGAGCTGCTGGCAGGGTAAGGCAAAGGGCAGCCAGAGCCTGAAACCAGGCAGGAGGGGATGGCTGGAGCATGAAGCGGAGCGAGGAGGGTGGGATTTGGCTGTGGCCCAGCTGGGAAGAGCAGGAGCAAAGGCACCCGGGGCACAGCCCTTGTGAGGCAGGGGGGGAATGCAGAGCACTTCTGCTAACAGATAAGCCTTTGTTTGAAGGATGAATAAATAACAATAATAAAACCTGCCTGGAAAACCTGGCTTTGCCGTTGCTGGAGAGCTCCAACCTTTTCTGATGAGGGAGGAAGAACTGATGTCACCTCTGAAAAGCTGCACGGGGCAGAAGGGTTATTTCTCTCCAGCGCTGCCTTGAGCAGCCGCAGCATCATCTGTCTGGCACGAAGGACCCACGGTTATTCCCATGAGGACTGGGAGAGTTTCTCCCAGCTGCCGCTCCGTGGCAAACACCCCTTCATCCATACACCACATCTGACCTCAGGTGATGCGCTGTTTCAGAGGGGTTTTTCTTTGGGTTTGGGTTTCTTTCTTCGGGTTTTGTTTGTGTGTTTGGTTTTTTGGTTGCTTGAGGTTTTTTTAAGAGAGTTTCTTATCAAACACAATGATAATTATTGTGATATGGAAACTCTGCTGCTAAAACTTGGCCTTTTTTCTTTATTCCTACTTTCCTCTCTCTTCCCATTAGGTTGCACCCTCACTGGTAAGAGCACTTTTTGGAGCAAACTTCCCCACAGCTGACATCTCCGGGCTGTCCCTGGCTTTGCCCTTCTGGCAGGTGGTAGGAAATCCCTTTGATTGTTCAGTTTCCTTTTCTTTCCCCAAACAAAGAGGCAATTTCACTAATCCCCCAAGTGAGGATGTTCAAACAGATACTCCTGGAGTTTTGACAGCTTCAGCTGTCCCTGGGAAGGATCCTGCTGGATCAGATACTTGATGGGAGGGTTAACAGGAAGGCTCTGTGCTGGAGCTACCCCCTGCTCTCCTGCTGGGAAACCTTCCCATGCCCAGAGCTTCCCCACAGTGGGAATGCTCAGCCAGGGACAAACGCTGGCTGAGGATGGGGTCTGGGCATGGATCCTGGTCCTGCTTCCTGCATCCCACTCCTGGGATGCAGTGACTGCTGCTCTAAATTCCATTTCCATTTAATTTCCATCCATCCATATTTCATAAAACCCATACCCATGTGAGCACTGCTGCTGGAGACTGGACTTAAACCGCACAAATCCTTCACAAGACCACAGCACAGAACCATCGACACCCTTAAAGCTCACTGAGCCACAGCTCCCACTGCATGATACTCCCTTGTGCAGCTGTGATACTGGAGTGAAACTGCAACAGAGCAGAGGACAAGGGCTGGGCTTTGGCCTCAGTAATTCAGGTTTGGGAGAGATTAAAATCTGGCTCAAAACTCTGGAGCAGTGTGCCATCAAGCATCAAGTAAGGGCGTAGCTGGACAGCATGGTTGTTGTACTTAGTCCAGCTTGTTTAAATTGTATTTATCTTCCCTCGTAGCAATGGTGATTGTAATGTGCATGGAAATTAAAGCAGAAATAGGCCAAGGCACTGATGGTGAGGTTTGCTCCGGCATAAATACAGAGCAGGTCCCCTGACTCACGGGCTGTCTCGTCCCTAGTGCTGACTCCAGCTCTACCACACAGCCTCGAGACATGATGCCAGCCCTGCAGGCAGAGCTCCTGCCCCATCTCCTGCCCTCCTCCTCCATGGGCATTGGGTTTCCTGACACTGTTAAGGGTCTCCAGAGTCCTCCATGATGGATGTGCTCACCAAGGATGAACATCTTTCCTGGTGGCAAGAGGGTTTGTTCCAAGGCTGTGAACTCAAGGCTGAGCTGTGTTTTAGACCTCCTCTCTCTTAGGCTGGACTGTCTAAGACAAAACCAACCTCCTGTTTCCTAAGCTTGGCAAAGTGCTTCGTGAAGGTAATGGGGAAGGAAGGCAAGGGTTTTGCCCCCATACTACATCCCTATTCAAAGCTTCTGCCTTCCCTTCTAGGGACACATATATGATCTGCTAACAGCACAGTAGTCAGAGCCAGTCCCACATGAATCCCCAGGATACTACTGGGATGGGGTGAGCAAGAGCATAAAGTAACCAAGTCCCTGAGACAAAAGAAATGTCATCATCGTCATCCACATTCCCCAAAGTAGGGAGATGCCCACATGTCTCTGATGTGAGCAGGGTTGGACGGAGGTGGCTACTGAGCGTGGAGACCACAAGCTTCAGCCAGAGCTGCAGCAGATATTCCCATCAAGAGGCTCAGTCCTTGGTCCTGCTAAGGAGTGCATCAGAAAACCAAATCCCAGGCAGTGGTTCAAGAACGTCACCTGCACTGGGGATAAAGAAACTGCTGGTGCAGTGCGTGGTGCTGGGAGGTGGATGGATGGGGATGTGGTCCAGGGTGCTCAGCAAAGGGCTTTGCCAGGGTTTTCCTCTCATGCATGGCCGGTGTGCTCCAAGACTCAGCTGGTGTTGCTGAGGATGGCCAAGCAGTGGCAGGCCACAGGATGTGGCATCAAGTCATCTTCAAACCCTTGCAGGATTTCATGCTGCTCCTGTTCTTTCCCCACTGCTGCTGTATTAAAGCTGCACAGCAGGCTGGCTTTCCTTCTTACCAACACCATCGGGGGGGCTGACTGGCCTCAAGCTGCAGAGGTGGTTGCATGGAAGCACACAGACTTCCAACAGCTTTGGATAGGAGGCTGAATTCAGGGCTGGGGAAGGGTGGCTGGCTGCATCCAGGGGGACAAAGAGTGTTTCCATGGGCAGATTGCAGTGCCTGTCTTGAGCTGCACAGACTTACAGAATCCTGACTCTCCAGAGCTGTGCATCGAGATACCACCACCATGGGAAGGGCTTGTTCCCAGGCTGGAGAGGCCACCAAGACTCACAGGGGCTCCTCATCGGGCTGTGACCTGCTGGAGGACAGTGCTTCCTGGGCAACCCCTCACTGAATCAGCTGAGCTCGCAGCCCTGGCTCCTCACGGCTTGCAGGAAACATTCCAGCTCTCCGGCACACTTGCCAAACCGGAGCTTGGTTATTGCCCTGTCACCACTGTGCTGCCAGGGCTTGTCACCGGCAGCACCTTGCACTGAGCCCTGGTCCGAGGTGCAGCCCCTGCACCCTCACCGCAGCGCAGGGTGAGCCCGGGCCATACCCGGTGTTGCAATCTTCATCCCTGTTCCCAGCGAGGCGGTCGGTGGATTGATTTTAGGAGTGTTGCTCTGTTTTCCTGGCAGCAAAACCAGGCGGGAGCCCAGCACTGCCTGGAGCAGGGGCTGGGACAGGAGCTCCTTGCTGCTGCTGCTTCGCAATCCTTCTCCAGCAAGTTGTGCAACCGGTCCAAGCACCGGCTTCCCCATGTTGATGGTGGGGCTGTTTCCACACGGTGGGAGTGTTCCCTGGATTCACAGGTGTTTGTAAACTCCAATACAGGAATTAACAAATTGGGGCTAATGAGCAGAGCCCTCCCTGAGGTGTGCGTGGACAGCCGGGTGCAGGGAGGGAGGGTGGCCCGAGGCCTCTGCCCTGCGCTGCCACCTCAGCCACCACCAGCCAGAAAAATACAGATTTCAGCCTGGCCCGAAGCCTTCAGAGATGCTTTAGCACTGGCCAGAACTGCTGGGCTCTCTGGCAGGGAGCACAGTGAAGGACACCTTCCGAAGCCCCATCCATTCTCAGATGCTGTGAGCATGGGGTACCCAGTGCTGGTAAGCCTCAGGGTGCAGCAGCGGGGACCCCAGTCCCAGGGTGGGGATCACAAAGTGGGTCTGGCCCCTCCTCTCCTCCTGCCTACCAGCATCCTCACTTTGCTCAGCATCCTGAGCTGCCAACCCAGGTGTGGTGTTTCTCATTTTCAAGCCTTCCACTAACATCCCCAAAGACTAGAAATGCAACCGGGTATTTCATAGCATCACAGACAGATCTGGGTTGGAAGGAACCTTAAAGTTCTTCCAGTCCAAACTGCTGCCACAGGCAGGGACACCTTCCATTAGACCAGGCTGCTCCAAGCCCCATCCAACCTGGCCTTGAACACTGCCAGGGATGGGGCAGCCAC
>WYDI02010280.1:0-37350 GCA_009867235.2 Psittacus erithacus | reverse complement strand
ATAGCAACATTTCTAGCTACTTCACTGCTCTCCGTATCTGACAATGAATTGATTGCAATGATTCTAAATGATAATAGCACAAGAGTGCTGCAAAGCAACTTTTTATCAACAGAGGACATTTTAAATGGCTAGCCATTAAAACAGTGACTTAGAGCTAATAAGGCACTATTAGTGTTGAACTTTGACAGACTCATCTTTCAAATTGACAAACCATCTTTAGAGCTGAACTGGATTTTACAGAAATCACTTGTAGTTTTGCCCAATGGTCTTTTCTCTAAACCACAGAAACTGGTATCTCCATTTCACTGTAAGGAACTTTCACCTCCACAATAAAAACATACTCCAAGCTCCCTTCTGGAAGCAACATGCCAAGAGCCAGGGCTTACCACGAAAAGCTTGCACTGTCTCAGGCTTTCTGCATACTGGCCTTCACATTTGGTTTTGAAAGCTAGCTCAGCCTTAATATAATTTTTCGTAATATCCTTCTATGTTTGGAATGTTTAATGGGTAACTCAAAATTGATTTTTCTTTTTTTCCAAGGTAGACAAATCTTTAAAGACACTTGAATAAGGTCATTTTGCCTTGTGGCAAAGTCCAACAGGACTATCAGATAACGCCTCACCCAAAATCATTCCACATAAAAGAGAATATTTCCACTGCCTAGACTTCAATATTGAATGTAGATTTGGGATGGAGTCTCCATGCAAATGGGATTGCAGCAATCAACCATGCAACTACACATCTCTCAGTGGAAACATTCATTGGATTTAAAACTGCAACCTTGCAATCAAAATTCCTGCATCCAATTAACAGCTGTCAGAAGCAACCAACCTCTTAAAACTGCACTGGTTGAAGAAAACTCACTATCTAGTTTACAATAGCAATAAACACCTAAATGTTTTCAATAACCTGTTTCTTTATGCCATGTCTTTAATTCTAGAGTCTCTTCCTATAACTCTAGGGGAACTTTAAGTAAACTGCTAACCTATTATTTTTCCAGTCTTTGTTTTCTTTAGGGAATTATTGAAGAAGAAAAACCTGGAACAGTGACCTCAGCATTCATACAGCAGAGAACATCAGTACAGTAACTGTATTACTGAGAACTATGATGACTTTCCCATGGGGGAGAAATGACCTGGTAATTCAGGACTGACAAAGTCAAAAGTAAGGTAAACTAGGGGAGGGAAAGGATTTCCCCCCTAGGATGACATAAATATAATTTCTCACAGCAGTGTATATCTCTTTTAAGCCTCAGGTGGTTTTAAATTAATGAGATTAGTTCCAGCCAGCAGTGAAATCCCAGGATATCGGATTTATATTTCAACAGTTTACACTTCATCCAGCAAGCACAGTGAAGTCAATCTTTGTGTCATTTTGTTATTGTCCTGGTTTGGGTCTCATTCTCAGACTCAAGCCTGGCTAAAGCACCTCATAACTTTGATTTGAAAGCTTAAGCATCATGTAGAGTATGTTTAAAAGGGAGGAGAAAGGCAGAAGTCTTAATCTGCAAGAAAGCATTTTTATTTAACTTTTCAGATATACTTTTATGCAGTGAAATTTGACCATGTACTTTTCCTTTTATTTTTAATCAAGGTCACACATATTTTTATCCTGAACACACTATAAAAAAAAAAAAAAAAAAAAAAAAAAAGTGGTACACATTGCTGGAAGAAACACTGCTTTTTTAAAATTGAGTCCCTAAGAAGACATACATTAACACCTTAGGAAGACTGGCTAGTTCAACAGCTTCTACTTCCTGAACCAGCTTGATAACAATCAAAATGAGTTTCTATCCAGTTACTACCCACTGGATGTACAAACTGGAGTTTCACTGCAGTCCCCAGTTTGCATACAACAAAACCTTCACTCCAGTTGTACCCATATCACAAGTTAAACTGGGGTAGCCTCACACAGTGCTCAGAAAGGGCAGCATTTTGTCTATCTGGTGACAAGACACAGCAGAAGGATTCAGAAGTGTACAAAACAAGTACCTGGAGCTATCTGAAACTTAAATCAGTATACAGAGCTGTTAAGCAGAAGGCTTTTAGAAGATAACATAATGGGAAAAAATGAGGTCACATGGTAACACTGATTTCCATGTACTAAGAACTCTTCCACACCCAGCCTGATTTGGACTTAAGCTCACTGCATGTTAATAACTGCTAACTTAACAATTGTTTCACACTCTGGACAGTATTTTTAGCTCTGAATTTAAGTTTAAAAATAATAATCATTAACCTCAATAACATTACAGGGTAAATAAAGTGCAGAAAAATCTAGTATTAACAACATACTTTAGGTAGTTCCTTCCCATTTGGTAGAATCACCACAGTCCTTTTCTCCTCTCTTGTGAAGCAAAGGAAGCACATCAAGAAAATGTTCATGTTTGTCCCAGGCTTCTTTCCAAGACAGCCTGACAAAACTACATATCAGAAAGCACACAAAGAAATTATTTTCACTGGGGTAATTCAACCTCAAAATACAAGCTAATATCTATTCAAAAGACCTTTTAAAATGCCCATGTCCACCACAGGAAAAGCTGTGCTTTTCATCACTGTCTGAACTTTGTTGTTGGGTTTGTTTTCTTTTTTTTAACTTTACTAATGAGTCTGACTTTTCCTTCTGCGCCAGTGCACCACCCCATTATCTTTATTCTTCATCCTCCACAGAGGTGACCTTCCTACTTCAAGCTCTTGCACTTCATTAACCAGGTGTCTTCAGTTACATATGAAAAGTTCAGCTGTCCCTTGCCAAAGGAATGGATATGTTCGGTAATAGTTCTGGGTGAAGAATAGCAAAATCTAAGTAAAGGGCAACTGTTCAAAGTTGTGAGATCTATTTACTTTTTCTAGTACTGAGCTAGAACTTCACCTGGTACAAAAGTTATCTAACTGAAGAAAGGCAACATCAGCAAATGAATCTGAGGACACAGACACCAAAACCTGACTGCAAATTGGTTTCTGGCACAATTCGAAACTTCATAACCATTGAAACCTGATATGTTGGATAAACACCTAAGTATCCAATATCCATCACTACGCCAACTTGCTATAACTTGGAAAAATGCAGCTGTATAGGGATGTAGTACCACATGCAAGTGATATTAAAATGCATTCTCCTTTCAGATGGCTAAATGTTTCCTTAACTATGAGGTAAATATACATTTGCTCTCAAGTTAAACACAAGGAGTATTTCCAAATGTGCACAGAGCAAAGTATGCCTTTTTAAATTAAATATAACATGCAAATATGATTTCTAACAATATGAAAATTAACTACCAGGGTAATTATTCTGGAAGTACTACAATTACAAGTGTCATCAGAATGCCTTGTGTTTTCTGTTAGCAAAAGAATTATTTTGTAATGGGTCAGGGAACTCTTTTTGCACACTTTTAAGAATCTGAAGTACAGAAGCTTCAAAAAGGAAATCCATTTTAAATCTCCCCCATCTGATAATTTCACTATCAGCTTCTGAAAATAGTAGGCCTACCAGAAAAAACAGAAGTATAATCACAGGGCGAACTGCTTTAAAACAATGTTTTCAGAAGACAAAAAAAAAAAAAGAAACAACAGCCTGCAAACATTTACATTCATTTTAAGGTCAGAAGGGTCAATTAAAATGAACAATTTGGATCTCTCACACAATACAAGTCAAGAACCTTCACACAGAAATACCTGCCACGAGAGAGGCTTTAAAATAAGTGTTTATCAATTGATGTTCATGTCCTAGAAGATTTCTACAGAAAAAAAGTGCAGCTTAGTTACTCTGTTTTAAAGCATTAATTTGGGCACAGTGGCCTTAATCTACTCTGACTGGCTTAACGAAAAAAAAAAAAGTCTAAATACTTGCTTTAACCTTACCTTTTTCTTGGTAAAGTCCACTTTTGCTACATCCAATTTGTTCGCTAAATCAATCAGTGCACAAAAGTTCCCTTTACAGAACCTACTACCAACATTTGGCTTGAGACAGAGCAAAAACACTAAGCTCCCTGAAAAGCAAAGAGAAAAATCAAGCTCTACCTTTTCACAACAGCAACCAAAAATGGTCTGATTTTGAGTACAGCTGCTGCACCCCCTCTTAGCTGGCAAAGATCTGCAATTTTATGACTAGAGGTTATAAGCTACAGATGCTGTCTCCTCCATCCACAAAGTACTAAGCATCCATATAGATGGTCATATGTATATAAGCACATGAAAGTTGTGTCCTGTCATTTCAATCCCATGGATAGCATGCAGAATAAAGCATCTGAAACAACACTGCTGACATAAACAGTAGAATGGGACTAGTCCAGTTTTGTCCTGCAAGGTATGAATTAAAACTCATGCCAAGGTGTGCACAGGTATTTATCCTCTCCATGCTTTGTTCCTTCTGCTCACCGGTATGTTTCTCTCTTAATATTTGTAACATTAAAAGAAAACCATTACCACAGAAATTTCACTAGAGGTATATTTTACAGAAAAGGGGAGGAATTTAATCTCCATAAGACTCCTTTATAGTGCCATAAAAATGGTGGAAAGGGTGTATATATGAGAGCATATATACTTAGAAATATTACAAATAGATACAGACTTTTCTGCATAAACAGAAAGCAGCCCTAGTATAACCGGGGAAAATATCACACAGTTCAGTGGAGAAATTTCACTTCGTACGTGAACATAACCCAACAGCTGCTGCTTTGTGTGGCCCAAGACAGAGCACACCCTGTCAGAGTCTGGATATTAGACATCACATAACACTAGACTGTAAGACTAAGTGATGCTAGAGAATGGCAATACTGAAGCATCGCTGCTTTGTGTGCATTGCAAATATCCTAAAGCAATATTACTTTTGAGAAATAAAACTAACAAGACAATAAAGCACCAAGTTTGAAGTCTCATATTCCCTGAAATTTTTGCTCCTAGGTGCAGAGGTCTGCCTGCCACAGCTGCCTGGATATATCAGGAGAGATTCAGCTTCCTTCTGCTGGAGGAATGCAGCAGATTAACCTAATGCAATAGATGGAAGTAGCTTTATTCGGGGGAGGAGAGAGCTGCTGGCATCAACCTAATGTATATGAAAGTAGACAGACTACAAAGTTTAAAGAACTATGGAAACTTTAAGAGACAGTTCTGTGATTAAAAAAGAGATAACGAAATGGACAGCAGCTATCAAAAGAATTTTCATTTTGCTTTGCATTTACTGAAATAAGTATTGATTGATACATTCACAGTTTCATTGAGCAAGTGCTAGATTAAGGCTACTGAACTAACTCAATATGATGCATTGCATGACAGCGAGAAAAATTAAACAGTTCAAGCAGCGATTTTGTTAGATCTCGGAAGCCAGACAGGACATGAGTGATCCAACAGTGAACTTCCACTGGAGGATGGGAAATACAGCAGGAATTCAGCTCCAATTCCTACTGAGCAAATGCCCAGAAGACTTGGTTCTAGAGGCCAAGATTTAAACCCAGGTTTCTGACCACAGTGATCATTACTGATGGCCAGTAACACTTTTTTCAAGTTAAGTCTCTTGTTCTGGAAAAGCACTCTAGCAACACTTTCAGCCATCTCAACAAAGAACAGCCCCAGCTTACAAAGCTCTCAAGTACAGGAATAAAAAAGAATGCTTTCAAAGAGTCCTTGAATGGAGCTGCTTGACTATTTTTATCATTTTAATGACAAAGACCTATTTGGTTAGAAAACAGGGCAGCTACAAATAGGATACTCTATCAATCTCTCAGTAAGAAGTGCCCTTCACTTTCTATGCCAGGCAGAAGCACTGCACTCTTTTCTGCACAGCAACAACTCAGTGGCTGAAAAACAATTACCCACAGACAAGATTTTTGAACCAACAGACCACAAAATCTCCCTCGAATCACTGTGTACACTTCGGCATATCAGGATGTTGCATATCCTTCATTAAAAAGACCACAGAACCACATCAAAACAGCACAGAGGGTTTCCCCCTGCAAACCCAGCACTGCAAGCTTGGAGCATGAGTTTCCACAAACCAACAATACATTTCATTTGTTGAAGAATGGTCTATTTTAAATACATGACAGTGTGCCAATGCTCTGCAAATGTTGTAGCAAGGTTCACTCTGTAACATTAAAATGACTGTGTAGATTGCACTAGAGGAAATTAAGTGCTGTTACAGTCCACTAATGATTTTCATATCCTGAATTCCAGTAATGTAGTTTGGTTATTTCACAGGATTGCACTTACAGTATGTCTCATGTATTAGCTTGCAGTAAGTTCACGTTCCTTAAGAAACCCTGAAAATGTAAAACGTAACACCTTTTAACACTACTATGTAAAAGTTATCAAGTGAACATTAGCATGATTCTACTCCATAAGAAACTGCCAACTTTTAGCTTCTCATACTTTCAACACCTTTGCCTACCTCACTCCACTGTAAGTGTTCCTGTTACACTGACTTTATTGCTGCCATAAGGGATAGCACAGATGTCCCATTTCACCACAATGGAAATAATTTCTGTGTCCAGTCTCAAGCAAGCCGGGAACCTGATTTACTTCTGATCTGAAGAGATTGATAACCTTGAGCTTTAAATTGTACCTGGCATTTCCCTGATCTTCACTTGCTATAAGAAAGGTAGAAAGTTCTCATCTGCAAATTACTAAAAATAATCAGCTGCAAGATGTGACCTTGGATAAAGCAATGTTAAATTGGCCAGCAATTTTTTTGAGGCATCACTGTTATTAACTTACAATTTTTTCATTTCAGTTTGCCACTGATGCCTGGCAGGTTATAATTTTTCATTTTCTCACTTGGCTGATGCTCACTCAAGTAGAGATTATGGAGACACTGGTGGAGAATTTTTACAAAGGTTTGTTTTTTTTCCTTTTCATTCTGTCATATCAGGATACAAATACAAATAGTCTTCATGCGGTGGGTTACCTTCTACATATAATAGGATTATTGTTAGAAAAGATCCTTCTGGTACTCCACTGGTAGGATCAGTTCTTGTCATATTTGGAACTCATGAGCTTTCCAGTGCATTAATGGACAGTCGTACAACTACTACCTGTGTAATGCATTCTCATCAGACATGATGTGACCTAACTGCACTTCCATTTTATGGTTAATATTCAATAAAAGTTTTATAATTTTGATGAATTTGTCCTTTCCCTTGAAGTGACCACTTTTTTCTTTTTTTTTTTTTTAATAATATATATAAAAAAAAAGCCACCGATCACTTTCTACTTAATAAAAAAACCCAACGCATAGGAAGCATTTGAGGTGGAGTTTGGTTTGTTGGGTTTGGTTTTTTCCCTTTCTAAATATCCTCTGTTCACAGGGAAAATGCCTAGAATACAAATATCTAACTGAACACAAACAGATCCAAAACCATGATTTCATTTAAGTTGTTCTGCCTCTGGTGATGAACCAAAGCATCCTTCTGCACGAAGATCCATGCTGTGACATTTATCTTGGACTAAAAATAGCTGTCCCCCAAGCAAGCAACACTGATGCAAGAATTGTATGTGATACGCTGTGGAAATTTGCAGAGCTTTCCTCATTATAAAAAAAATAATTTTCTATTACTTTTATTCTAGTTAGAGCTTATGCTAGAAAATATGTCATGAGGGAAAGCCGAAGAACACATTAAAGACTGGTACGCGAGAAGCGTAAGTCATGGTGGAATGCATTATCATCGATCAGAAAATACAGTTCACATGAAGCTGGAGACACTATGATGTTGTCACTACTAGATTAGCATTAAGTTACAGCCCAAAGGATCTTAACACAGTCTGACAGAATAAGTCATTGCCTTCATAATTACCCATTTTTAGCCTTCCTATTCAAACCATGAATATTCAGTATACAGGCCTATTGCAATCATTGACCTGAGTGCACAAGAAAACAAGTTCACATTTATTCATTTATATGTATGCTATTTTTATATATATATTCCTTTGCTTTGTCTTTTTTAATTGTAGTTTCAAGTACTTACTATCCTAGCAAGTGTCTTGCAACATATTGTATCATTCTTGATACAATGATTGCCACTGAGGGTAAGCTTCAGCATTCATTCAATGAGATTACAATTCTGACTGATAAATAGTGACATAATAAGCTTTCTCAAGTTGTACCAATATACAAAAACATATTAGACCTAATTCTCTGCTTTTTATTGCGATTTCTGAAATTTTATAGATAAGGAAGTAAAAGCACAGGGAAGAAAAGCAGTCTTGGCCGCACAGGTGAACAGTGGCTGCATCTAAATACTGGCCAATCTTGTGCTTAGTCAGATATCCATATCCTGCGCATTTCCCTTGTGAACAGAGGATATAAAAAAGAAAAAAAAAAAAAAAGAAACCCACAACAAAATTTCAGTTCTTAAAAAAAGGGATTGAGATAATTGCCTTAAAGTTCATTACTACATTTCCAATAGCCACATGGTGTAGAGAACAACAGATTATGTCAGCTGAGGAGGTCCCCACAAACCCTCGGAACAGACAGCTGAGTTCCGTCCCCAGCTTTGACTTTGACAGAACTACTAGTTTTCTATTTCCTGGCTGGAAAGCTGCTTTTAATACATCCAGCAATACCATGAAATCAGCACACAGGGAGCACAGGGAACTCCACACCTCTTGCAGCCTCAACGCACTAAGCAGCCTCCCAGGTAGCTCCAGCAGGTAGGGAACACAGCAGCATGGCATTGATCCTACTTCACATTATGTAGATGTAACGCGAGTTTGGCCATCGCAGAATTGTATAACTTCTATGCAGATAATACATTATCTCTGCTGTTCATCTTTTAATTCTGTTTCTAGCAAAATATTTCTTCAATTAAATTAGAAATAGGTTGGAGAAACTGTGCTTCAGTAATAAATATTGTTAGAAACTACTTTATAAACAGGTTTTAGGAGGGGGTGTATTACATTTTTTCATTCTGCTATCAAACTGGACTAATTCTATAAGCTTATTAACATTAGTTTATCTCTGTTAGAGACTACTTGTTCCAGTCAAAGTGTATCATGTGATGTAAGGGGGGGAGGGAAGGAGGGACTGACACAATACAAAAAAGGACCCAACTAACTTGTATTAGTCAAAGTCTGCATTAGTCAAAACAGCAGGACAAAACATTCAGTCTTTTCACACATTTCTTTCCACCAAATTAATTGGTCTCAAGCTACCAAATTTGCAGCAGGTCTGACTTTAAGTCTACTGACATCTAACAGACACATCTGGATAAGAACAGGCATGAGTTACAGATGTGTGAAGCCGCAGCTCTTCAGCAATCTCTGCTAAGTGCGGTCTCTGCTTGCTAAAAAGAAACAAAATTTGATAGTACTACAAGTTGAGTTTTAGGGCAAAAAAAACACAAACCAAAAAAAAAAAAAAAACCCACAAAAAAAAATTGCTTGAATCTTTATAAGCTTGCCTAAAGCTAATAAATTCACACACAGATCAGGAAAAAAAAAGTCAAAATGAATAAACCATTCATGAATGTGTTACACATAAAATTTTCACAAATTCTTAGTAGGAAACCAATTCAGAAAGCTACTCTTGAAGCAGAGAACGCAATAAAATTGCATTCCAACTTCATTTGTTGTAATGTTGTTGGTGGTTTTTTTTTTTTTTTTACTTAATCGCACCCTAGCTTCACAGCATGGACACGTTTCAATAATTCAGACTTTTCTTAGGTACTTGTTAGTGTAGCCCAACCTTTACAACAGTGTGTTCTGAATATATTCTACTCTGTGTAACATGACAACAAAGACCCCACTCTCTCTTCCTCATAGCATCTCTTACTATTAACTAGAAAGATTCCTTTGATACCCACTGAAGAAAGATGGAAGTTTTGTACTCTCAGATTAGTACGGTACACTCACTTCAAGAATCCAACTACTGTGGTCCTATGCAAGCACTGCTTTTATGCCAACCTATGTGCGTAAGGACCACGTGGAAGGGACCCTGCAGTGTGAGAAATGGGGTTGTTCTCATGAGCTGCTGACCTTCAATTAAGTGAGACCAGACTGTTAAAGCATTCAAAGCAATAAAAAGACAACCCTGACTATCCCATTATTTTGGTTTAGCCATCTGTGAAACATTTAGTCATCTGAGTTTGCCAGTGACCACAGATCTTTATTCATGAAACAAGTAATTATCTCCTCACAAAGAAGTGAAGTCAGCGAGATTACAGCAAACATTCTTCATTAAACTGTTGAGTTAGCAGAGGGAAACATATAATCTCAAATATGAACGCTCTGCCAAGGAAGAGCCCTGACTTGAGCACTGAGTGGTCAACCTGTAAATCCAGAGATCTAAGCCTCATTGCCCCCAAATTGGCGCAACTAAAGCAGTCACTACAAAAGGCTAGCACCTCAGGTATCAGATACCTCAGGTTCATTCCAGATTGGTATATACTCCAAGTAAAGTCTTATTTTGCCTAACACACTCACACATCCCCAGCCTGGAAATCTGGATTTAGAACAAGGTCAGAAGAAGCCTGAAGGTTAGCGGATGGGGGAGGATTTAATCTTGTCCAGATTTCCACATTTGAATAATGGAAAGACACTAGGCTCCTACTGAAAATAATTTAAAATTTTACAAACTAAGGCACATATTTTAGGAGCAGGCTATTTTAAAAACAAAATTATTTGCAATATTAATCTATAATCCATGAAAGGAAGACCAATTAAAAAAGAAAAAAAGAAAAAGAAAAAAAAAAAAAGACACACCAAACTTTCCAACCACTTAACTCATTATGTTGATCGCAAAATCCTGCAAATTCTAGACTGTGTATATTTATTTTGTTCAAGTCTGACCTGCTGTTCAGTCCATGTGACACAACCAAGGGAGTACATAAAAAACCCACAAGTACTCAAAAATGCTAACAGCCTTCAAAAATGCAACCTGGAAAAAATCCAGTAATCTCTCATCTTAACAGTACCTTAGGTAAACATCACATCACTACTTACTATTGCTGGTCTTATTATGATGGCCTGATAAACCAGACTGAGTACTGAGACTGCAGAAAGTACTAATGATTAAATTAATTTTCCTGAGCACTTCCTTTTAATTTTTAACCTGTTACAATATCTAACAAAACACAGACCTCTGAAGACCAGAAGTGAACACACTGATTATCATATCACAACAGTGAGGATCAGAAAAATGCTCTGAACAGAGATCACACACACAACACTGCATGTTATGGTACAGTGAGTGCCTATAGCATTACCTGAAATGAAGTCTTAAGAAAAGCCCTGATTTGAAAAAGATTACCAAGACTGAGGAAGTGTTTACATTAGGCTCTGTAAATTAAGAAACTACCCAGCGCATACAGGATGCTCCTAGGAAGAACTATTTAGCTAACTAACACAAGACTTCTATGTCTAGATTTCCACAAGTGAACCACTCAAGTTTTATCTATGTTCACGTTGCTGGCTTCCTTCTGTTAGTAAAATATCTACCCACGTTTCCACTCTAAGCAAATTAGTACAAGGGTCAGTCTGCATTTTAAGCCAGTTTGTGAGGCACATCTCTTATCACTGTAAGATAATTTCCCCTACACAGTTTCAAAGAAAATTCTGTTCTTTTTCACTTTTCTTCATTAATCATTATAACTTGGTGTTGATCAGCACTTTAAAGAGGTACATTCACAGAAGCAGGTTGGAATACTTCACACGGCACAAGGTAATTGAGTAAAAGTTTCTAGATGGAATTCCTCCAAAGCAAGAGATAAACAGTAAATGGATTACTATTCCCTAGGGTGCACCATAATAATAATCTGTTCAGCTAATTTATTCTAGAACCAGTAGTGCAAATGCAACCCTTCTAAAAAGGAAGAATAAAAACCAAATTTCCACTTAAGTGGTTTTAAGATCTAAGTATTTTGAGAGTTTCCCTTTCCATCACATTTATTTCAATTCTGAAAAACTGAATTACTTTAATATATCTTTTACGCTAGCAATTTCATGCCTTCTCAGAACACCAGTAATTTTCTGACTTTTGAACTGATACTAAAAATAATTATGCACTAAAGGTCACGATTTTTTTCCCCCCCTCTTTTTTTGGTAACAGTTCTATCTTATCTTTCTAGGGTGTCATTAATTAGCTCCTTTCAAGCCAAAAAAGAAAATGAAATATCTCCATTAAACCTAGAGAGAATTGGACTTCAAAGCTGAATCACAAAGTATTTGCTAGAAAAGGGAATAAATTACTTGGGTGTTGTCACATAAAACATATTATATACACCTGGAAAGACATTTAATTTTATAAAGAAAAAAAACAAACATGAAACAAATAAGTCAAGGGGCAGAAAGTAGTCCTTAAACATTTTATTTTCCAAAAATATACTTAATCTTGAGAAAGATGGAACAAGAGTTTTTTCAAATCTGTCATTTCTGCTTGAATTACATACCAAACAAAAAACAATTCTGCATTAAGCAGCAGCATCAAGTACTTTACTTACAATAATTCAAATATAATTTGATATTCACTAACATTTTTCCCCTCTTTTCACGTACTGAAACACAAATCTTTTACTAAAATAAAGACTGGATAATAGCTTCTTTACAGCTCACCTCACCCTTCCAAAGACAGTCAATACATCTGCTCTCAGATACTAACACACACACACAACTCTATCAAACCATGATCTATTTGCAACTAGATAACAAACATATTTCAGCCTGAGCATTATAGAGGCTACAAGAGAAACACTAATACCTATTTCAAATGGGAGACTATCTCAGATTAGTTTCACATAATCTGAAATAACAACTCAGTCATTGTTCAAACTATGTATTTCCTGAGAAAGACTTTTCCTTTAACACACCCCAGATTCCTCTTAGGACAGGAACCTAGAAAAACTCCTATAAGTATTCTCTACAAGCTTACATGAACTATTTTCAAATTCAGAAGCCACAAGCCTATCTGATCAAGACTGCACATAAATTACAGCACATAAATAAATTCTTGTATGCTTACACACTTTAGTAAATAACCACTATATATATGAAAATGTGTATTTCATTTCAGTTCCCTATACTCAGAGGTACATTGATAATTTTTATGTGCAAGAGCCATCTGTACATTGCACAACAAAACAGCAGTATAAGCCTTTTTTACAAAGAAAAAGAAACAATGAAAAAATAACTTTACAGAACAAACAAAACAAAACTCCACACTTGTGCCACAGAAGCATCCTATATCAGACCACAAATCCCAGTAAAACATTTGGTCTTGGGAATTTCTGGACCTGGGAGCATTCATATTAATAACAATATATTTAAAAAAAAAAAAAAAAAACGAACAAAAAAAACCCAAACACTTAAAACACAAGCTATTTTTTCCTGCAGAGCAGACCTCATTTATTCTAGAAATTATGTTCTTTAGAACTGGTTTAAAAACTGAAATCCACATAAACTACATGTGAATTCAGTGAATTTAGAGTTTCAGAGTTAATTATCCACTCAACTTCAAAATCTAGACTTAAGTGCTGGCATACAAAATACATCAAGAATGAAGTGTCTATGCAGAATCACTTTTTTGTATGGTGAAGTGCAAAAAAGCCAGCTAAACCCGTATGTGAAATGAGTATTTTCCACATACACACACTCATGGAAAAACAGCTGTTAGAAAACACGAAGAAAAAAACTTTTTTTGACCAAAATGAAAGTGAGAAAGCATCTCCCAAAATATTCATTTTCACAATGTTACAAGTAGGTGGATGAAGCAAATGAAAAGAAGCTACAATCAAGAGAAGCTCTGTATTAAAAGTGCAAAGTCTGGTAATCGATCAGAACTAGAGATGCAACTCCACTCCCCAGAAACACCATGTTCTCTACTGCTTCTTGGCTCACTACATGCATTAGGGGGTTTTTTTTCCAATTTCTATAAAGACAAAAATCAAACCATATGGCTTGTGCCAGGCATATTTGCCCATGTTGTAGCCGTTTTGAAACAGCAGACACTCATCAAGCATCTAATGCATGTGATTAGCTGGAAGGAAAACAAGAATTCAATCTTATTATTAAAAAATAAGCAAAATGGGTACTTTTGCATGCTTGCCTGTGGCTGAGAAAGATGACTGAATAACCCCTGGTTCAGCACCTTGAACATATGCTCACATACCAGCTATGGGCCAACACTTTGGGCTGATAACAAGACCAGGCTTCCGGAAGTATTTCAACATATGCCTCTCTTGTGTAAGCACTTACATAAACAACATCATATAGGTTTTACTCTCAATTAGTCAAGTAATGCAGCACCTCATTACTAAAATAAAAATTTCAGAGGCACATTTCTGACACCATGTGAATACCTTCCTTCTTTAACCAGAGTCCCATCCCCCACACACCTTGATGCATTGTCCAAATGACTGTTACAGCCCTTAAAGCCCCACTTACGGAATGCAGAAGAGAGCACTACATCACAACTGTCTCCTTAAATAGTTAAGCAGCTGCCTGATCGGCCAATTATTTTCTTCCACAGGTATTCTGAGAGATCTCTAAATGAGTAAATCCACTAATATTTTAATAGGCTTCCACAAATCAGCCTCAGGCACAGTCTACTACTGGCCAGAGGCACAGTACATTTCACTTTTATATACAGGTGACCCCCAATATTCCAGTTTCCTCCCCAGAGGTAGTTCTGTCATATTGTAGATGCTCTGCAATGGTTCCCACAGCAACAGCCAGTATCAACAGGAAGATTAAAAAACTCTGTAAGTCACCAGCATAATCCTTTATTTGTAGTAGATAAGGTATGTATTTACAGTAGTTCAATATTCTTTGCTACCCTCTTCTTAATACTACTTTCAAATTCATGCAAGAAATAATTTCTGTGCCAGAGTTCATATGGATTTGTGCCTACTACGATATCTCTAAAACCAAGTTATTTGACAAAAATCACCACAAGGAAAGTATGGTTTTCAACATGCCTAGGCAACAACAAACTAAGCAAGGGAACAGTGAAAGACAATTAAGTAATTTAGACAGCAAAACAATGTAAAGCATGATGTTTGTGATTCACAGATGTAAAGTTCTTAGAACATATTGATAAAAAGGCATGCTTAATAATGTAATGTTTCAATACAGCCTGCAGTTCCACCTCTGAATTATTCTGAGACTTTATCACCAAATTAATTTTTTTCCACACAATTGGTATAACCAATGGATTTTAAATTTCACATTAAAAAAGACAAATATGAAAATTAATCAACTGCCAATTATTTTTCCGGGGGTGGAGGTGGGGGATGTATCAAACTTAGTGCCTATGAAGTGTGTCAAATTGACTGTAGAGACCCAACTGTGGCAGTAGATGGGATGTGTCCAAAGGTGCTGAATGAGTTGGCTAACATAACCAAGAGACAGCTCTCTATCAGCTTTGCAAAGGTGTGGCACCTGAAAGAAGTCATAAAGACAGGAAGAGTCAAGTCTGATGCTCAGATGCAAAAAAGCATGAATGAAGATGCAGGAACTTGAGATCATTCAGCCTCACCTCAGTCCTGTCTTGCTTAAGTACAGCACAAGAAATTTTAAGCAAGCAACTCTTGCCTGCACAGACACCAATCCATATTATACAAATACAATGAAATAAAGCTACAAATGGTCAGTGTAATTCCAAACCTTTGCTGACTTAAAACACACTGACATCAAGAGTATTATAACCTGGTAAGCTCAGAAGAGCTAGAAACACTAATTTCACTTAGATTTAGACAATCTGGAATAAAGCAGTAGCTTCAAAGTGTAAAACTTACTTGAAGCCCCACATACAAACACCATCTGCTCTTTTGCAAAAGGTATAACATTTGAAATAACATTCTTTTCCTCTTACTACATGCCATCACAAACAGAACAACTTTATTTATATAAAGAGCCTGCAAAACGAAGTTCCATAAAAACAGGAACATATGGCCAAATAATTCTGAATAGCACTTAGCATATTCATCCATAAAATAAGAACCATAATGGGTAGATAAATACACCCAAGTCAACTTGGAAATTGACAGTATACACATGGTTTTCTGCAAATAATTAGGTTTTTTAAGAATTTCTCACCCATCGCTCTGCACAGATACTTCTTACTACAGTTTTGACAAAGTTAATCTTTTCAAACCACAAAATTAGTCTGCACCACCTCACCACCATCTTAGGCCTAAATTGCTGCATAAAAAAATTCCTCTCGTTCATAAAAGTCACATTTTTATCACCAGTACAAAAACAAAGCTTGAAACAAATATAGGCAATCCCTATGATGAATATCAATACAAAGTAGAAAGGGTAAAAAAACCTGTGTGGAAGTACTTAGAACATTAAATAAAATGCCTAAATATAAATTTAAGAAATAACAATTTGAAAAATAAAAAACAGTCATGAAGGAAAAGATGCACACACTTATGAATTACTTTTTGCTGTTAGTATGGAGAAAAATAATGCATAGTCAAACATCTCTACATGCACTCATGCAGGATTTTCTGTCATTACAGCATTTGGAATCTCTTTTTTTCCCCACAGTACTTTATACATCCATCATCCACTGCTTTCTAAGCTATTAAATACTTCTCATTGAATAGTCTCTTACTAGCAAGTGGCTTAAAATTTGTTGACTAAGCTCTAAAAAACAACACACTTTTGCAGACTTTTCCAACTTTCACACTGATCATTACTATAACAATATCTAGCTTTCTCTTCAACATGTAGCACAAAACTCTCTGGATACTTGCACATTATCACTTGAGAAAAGAAGCACAACCATCTTCAAACTCTCAAAAAACCTTCCAGCTGCAGTCTTTTCCTGCTCTAATCTGCTGCAGTATTACAACCAGCTGGATCTCATTGAATACATGATTCAGTTCACCAAGCCACACTTAATCAATCCTCTGGTCATTGCTTCAGTATCTTCAGGGATTTAAGCAAAAAGACAGGCTTCACTGACTGATGTGGGTTTACTTGGGTCCTTTTCATTTATTTTGACAATCCTCTCATCATATTTTCCCAAAGGGCTGATTCCTCATATTTTCCCAAAGAAAGCTGGAGTTTATACAAGACAGTCATATCTTCTCTGACTTGCACTTCACCTTCATTTCTGCTTTTCCTGTCAAACTTAAGGGTCAAAAGGAGCTTTCACTATTCTGATTTACAATTCTTTTTCTCCTTATATTGCTATTGTGGTTTAACCCCAGAGAGCAAGTAAGACCCACACAGGCACTCACCCACCCCGCTAACCTGAGTGCAATGGGGGAGATAAACAGAAAAGTAAAAGTGAGAAAATCTGTGGGCTGAGATAAAGACAGTTTAATAGGTAAAGCAAAAGCCACACACACGCAAAGTAAACCAAGGAATTCATTCACCACTTCCCATGGGCAGGCAGGTGTTCAGCTACTCCCAGGAAAGCCAGGCTCCACCACATCCAGTGGTGACTTGGGAAGACTAACATCATCACCCCAAACAACCCCCCTGCAGCCCTTCTCCTTCTTCCCCAGCTTTATATGCTGAGCATAATGTTGTATGCTATGGAATATCCCTTAGGTCAGTTGGGGTCAGTTGTTCTGGCTGCGTCCCTGCCCAACAACTTGTTCTTCCCCAGCCTACTCACTTTTGGTGTGAGGAGCAGTAAAGACCTGGACTATGTGTAAGCACTACTCAGCAGTAACTAAAACATCCCTGAATTATCAGCACTGTCTCCAGCAAAAATCCAAAACATAGATCCATGCTAGCTACTGTGAAGAAAATTAACTCTACCCCAGCCAAAATCAGCACAGCTGTCTACAGTTCCACTAAGCCTAAGACCTAAAAGCATACCCTGGTAAAGACAAGATGAGCGCGCTAAAAACCTCAGAACATTCATTCTGGCTTTTCACTGCGGGAGCTAATGCATTATAACACAGATTTCCCTGAAATCTCTGCAGGATCCATGAACTCTCCTTGCAAACCCTCCAATAACTACACACACAGAGCCATAGAGAAGGCTCTTCTATTAACCAGCCTGTTGCGCTCAGCACATTTCCAGAGCAGCCCAAGCGTTCCCTTCTATGAAAGTTTCTCAATGACAGCAGGATTTATTTTTTTTTTAATTTCACCTTTCATTTAGATTCTGGACTTCAACCATCTTTATTTCCACAGCAATTTCATGAAAACTGGTAAGGTATCTTAGCAACTGGGATGTAAATCTAGTATTTACAGACAATGGCCAAGATGTACTAATGCAGAAATCAAGTATAATGACATCTTTCTATTGCTGAATAAATTTGTTGCCAACATGATTTAGCAATCTTCAATCTTCAGAACAGAACTTCTAAAACAGCTTGTTTCCAAGCATTTTAGATGTTTTATAATCTTCAGTTACCGATCAGCTCGGTTTTAATTTCAACAGTATCCTGGGTTAAAGAACCATATTTCATTATTTTCTTATTTTATAGTTTTGAATATTTGATAAATATCCTAACATAAACTGCAATAAATTTCCCTCATTGCTGAAGATGCATTTCTTATTTCTACTGAAAATGTGTCTTGCTCATATTTTAGCCAGTGAATCTTGTTATACCATCATTTTCTGCTTCATAATAGAATTTCTGTTCACAGTCCACACACAAACATTAGAATCAAGTCCCTCCTTGCCTTTCTCTTTGATAATATTTAACATATTGAGCTCTTAGAATTTCTTCCTGAGGAACTATTTTCAACCCTTATTCATTCTTACAGCTCTTCTCTGAATTCTCTTTGACCTTAACATTCTCCTTGAAGTATGAACACCTACACTGGACAAAGGATTCTTTGAGTGATCTCACTATTGTCAAATACAAAGATGCTGTACATTTTTTGCTTAGTCATATATAGACCGGATCATATTGAACCTCTTCCTCAAAAAGATCCATAAATTAATCCATATTTACATGGAAAATATTTAACTAAGAAGCTCAAAAACAACCATGAAAAAAGAACAAAGGAACAGACCCAACAACTCTACCAACTCAACCTCCTAAATGACTCTCACATATTTTCCCTCTCCCTACATTCATGTGCTTGGGTGGCATTTCCCTCTGATTTTTACGCAGAAACTACAGAAGAACCATGGCTGAATCCTTTGGCTCTGTACAAAGAAGAAACGCTGCACTCACTAGTATAGAGTTAAACTGTCAAGGGTTTCTGAGGTCAACAATCAAAGTCAGGATATTGACCTACATCACAACTAACAGATCAATAATAAATAATAGCATATTCTGACTTTTATTCAGCTCCTGTACTTATTCTGCACTTCAGACACTCACACAGAATTGCAACCACGTTTGTACAAGAAACCAAAGCAAACGGCATTCATAAACCTTCATTTGTTTACTCCTTAACTACATTTTCAGATATTCAACTCTTGACATTTTTTTCCCCTACTAGATTCCAGCTGACCAACAGATCCCATGGCTAGTACATGGCTCCTAGAAAATAACTACTTTCTTGCACTTAGCCTAGGCTGTAAGAGCTGTACTTGATTTTTACTTTATAGGAGCCATATAGTTATGGGGAGTGAACCTTTCCTGCTTCCATGCATAGAAATGTTAACCAAGCACACACAACTGACAGAATCAGGAGATGTATATTTGAGAAGAAACAAACTGTTTTAATGCACATAACTGCATTAAAGCACTTTGATTCATCAAAGTTGCTAATGCTCAAAGAGTAGAGCGTACTGTTTTTAATTGATGACAGAATCGGAGACCAACCGCAATGTTTAGGTTGGAAAAGACCTTTAAGATCATCAAGTCCAGCCACTAACTTCGCACCTCCAAGTCCACCACTAAACCATGTCCCTAAGCACCACATCTAGAAGTCTTCTAAATCCCTCCAGGGATGGTGACTCCATCACTTTCCTGGACAGCCTGGTGCAACGCTTGACAACTCTTTCAATGAGAAAAAAAAAAAAAAAAAAAAAAGAGTCCTAACAGCCAATGTAAAACCCTGCCCTGGCACAACGCAAGGCAATTTCCCCTTGCCCTGTCACTTTTTACATGGGAGACTGATCCCCACCCTGCTAAAAACTCCTTTTCTCAATCAGAGCACTAAGTGACTTAATGGAGCCAATTTCCATGAAAAATTTCAACTCTCAACTACTTCAGCAATGTAGTTAAGAAACATGAAAATCTTAAAATTAGAGGGAAAAACAGGAGAGGAAAATGTTTCTTCCCCTCCCTCTATGATGTAAGTGCATGGTGGGAGCTGGGGGAATCAGGCCTTTTTCACTCTGGAAATCTAAAGCTTCTAAATCCAACACCAGTACTGACTTTAAAAACAAAATGATGCACATATATACACACACACAAAAAAAAAAAAAAGACCCACATAAAAAAAATATGAAATCAAACCCCAAAAATATCACACATACACACACAAGCAACATGCAACCACAGAAGTCAGGAAAAAACAAGTGCTTGCTTTACAGCTCTAGCAATCTTGCCAAAGTTTTTGGAAGAGAAATATAAGTGGTCAGAGGGAGAGAAGAGACATCACACCTAAGAGATTTTGGTTCACAAAAGTCTGGTTTGCAATCAAAAGAACACATACCTAAGTTTCAGAAATTTATACACACGGAAGGTCCAAACAAAAATACAATTATCAACAAAGTAGTTTTGCTGCAGAAACCATTAGCCAACACAGCAGCCACATGAATGAACTTGCACTGAGTGCCCGATCCATGGAAGTGCTAGTGCAAAATTCTATGTCTATAAAAGTCCATTTCCTCACACCAACACAAAAGAGTTCTGCAGTTCTGACTATTGGTACTCTACACGTAGAATCAGTGGTCACTGGATTGCCAACAGCCTGTAATGAAAATACAAACACAGCTGGTCCTCTCTATACATGGCCACCTAACCGAAGGCTTAGCATAGAGTACTAGAACAAATACAACTGACATTCCTCACACCAGTTACCAGTTTATACTGAAACCCACCAGACAAGAAATCAAGCAGATACAGTCCCAGAGAGCTTCTTCCAATAGATCAAACACACAACAAAAGTCAAATGCCAGTGAAAACAAGAATGGCACCACTGTATCTCCATGTGGCAGGAAAATGAAACTTCGCCTCTTAAAAAAATGGACATTATATGTTCCATATCTCAGAGGTAACACCTGTATTTCAGACTTTGAATCACAGCTATCTTCAGGCAAGTGTTACAACCTTTGTTCTATATCTCAGCAAGTGAGAGTGACCTGCACAAGAAGGAAACTTACAAGTTCCCAGTTTTAAGTTCTATCACTAATTCAGAGCTAAGCTCCTATTATTCTCAGTTATAAACAGATGTATATTTATAGCTTCATGCACTTATCATCAAAGCCTAAACACCAATTCTGTACTAAATAAATATACCTTATTGCAGGAATACTATCTTGGCCAACAAAAGAACATTAAGCTCCAAAGCCAATAAAAGTATGAGGATCTAGAAGATGTCTATGACAGATTTACCATCACAAAGATCTACAGCATACACTCCCTGGAGGGCTACATCTGCATCACTAAGAACTACTCTTCTGAAATAAATCTGGGTGGGGGTGAGGGGGGTGGGTTCTGAAGGGTGTGCACTTTAAAGGTCTATTTTTGTCTAGTCTGTATTCATACCCTGAAGCTGAAGAAGAAGGGAAAAAATAATGCACACATGCACCACAGTAAGTGACAAAACTAAAAAGTCAGCTATGAAGATTAACAGAGCAAGAAGTCATATGATTCAGCATGACTCTTGGGAGCTGCTGCCACAAAAAAATCTGCAGCTTGTGATACTCACATGAATTTCAAGCATCTTTCTATCAACTTAGACAATTCTGGCATTTTTACCACTTATTCTTTTTTTCTGCTTTAGATAAACAACCTGGACCCAACTCATCAAATAAAACAGCCTGCCAAAAGCACAAACGTAAGTATTGCTTCATCATCGAGCAGTCTGGCCTGTTAGTAATGTCTCAGCTTGCATCTTCAACATAAAAACTGTTTTGACATTAAGGCTATAGAAAAGAAAAAAAAAACCAAACAAAGTTTAGGGAGACACATAAAACAAGAAAAACGGATGCAACTTGGAGAAAAATGGGTTTCTGCAGTTGGGTTTTTTTTTTTTATTTTTTTAAGAAAATGTTGTGTGTATAGCTCTACAGTTTTTAATTTAAAAAAAAAAAAAAACACAGCTGAAAAACACTGCAAAAGGTCTCCTGCAAAAGATCATTCTTGGGCTTGTTTCAGGTGATTAACTTTATGGTAGATTATCATAAAGAGTTAAGACATTTACTAGGATGTGATCCATGACCAACATTCAGAAGATACTCTTTAGTCTTTTGATGATACTGGAGATAAATGCTGCTTTACACATGCACTGGGACACATAAAAGAGCTCTTTAGATTAAATTTCTAAAAATATATATGGCATTTCTTGATTTACAGGACTCCAGCATCGTTACAGTTTCAGCCATCTAATGCTTTCCATATGCTAACCACTGAACAAATAAATTTGTCTGTAAGTGCAAGAAATATGTACCAAGTAATAAATAAACCAACATGAAACAGGCTGCTCATATTAGGGTAAAAACTAAATTCTTTATTTCTTCCAGATGACTCAGCAAAAATGCTGCACATTTCAGCTGAAGTCAGCATGATGCCTCAGCACTGTTTGCAAGTGTCAACCCCACTTCTCTTCACATAGTACATTTTAATTAGGTTTGAGGCCATCTCGGCTGAGAGACTTGTACAAAAAAAAAAACCCCACTGAAGTCAAGGAGCTCCATATGGATGGAGAAACCAAGATGCTGAGGTACACACAACAGGACTACAGTGTTACCCTAAACTGAAACTTGTGAAATTACTCATTGGTGCTTCAGCTAATCTGAGCCCACACAAAATAAGTGAGGAAAAGCATGTTTCCACCTAGTTCATTTGTTTGATTATTTCAGAAAGTTTTTTCAAGATGTCACGTATCTCTTGGGGTTTCAATTTTAATATTTAAAAGCTTTTAAGAAGCTAACGCATAATTCAACACATAATTTCTAAATCTAGCCGAGACAACGCTTGCGTCTAATTTCTCAGCGCAGCTGAGTGAACTGAAAGCAAGTAATAAAATACTCCTGAGTAAGTCTACGCGGTAACTCGGAAGACAAAAAGAGCGGAAGGGCACAGCTCACCCTCCCCCGGCAGGACACATTTGAAACGCAGATTTACCTGTTACACTGCACGTCGCAGCGTGCCCGGGCCTCCCACCGGCACCTCCTCGTTAGCAGGCGGCACCGACGGATCAATTAGCGCGGGACGCTGTTCCCCTACACCTCACCGCGCCCCGGGGTGGGGCGAGGTGGGGCGAGACAGGCGGAGCAGCCGCCCAGCCAGCCAGGGTGGCTCGGAGATACAGTTCTTTTACCGAGTTGAGCGTTACTTGCAGACAAACACCCACTAAGCTGCCGCGCTTTGACAAAGTTTTCCCCACTGCCGGCAGCTCTGACGTGAAGACCAGCCACGGCAGACAGCTGGCCTCCGCGGCGGCAGCACACCAACACACTGGCCTCCCACCCGGGAGAGGGGATGCCGGTACCGGCTATCCGAACCCTCCCGCCCGCCTCCTCACCGCGCCGCCTCGCCGTTACCTGCCCACCCCGGGCGGGTGCCCCGGCGCCGTACGGCTGCCCCTTGCTCGCCGAGGGAGATTTTCAGCAGCCGTAAAGCGGGGAGCGCACTCTCCCCAGCGGCGCGGCGCCGGCGTCCGGGCAGGGACTACGCCACCGCAGCGGTGGCGTGGTGCTTTCCTTGGCTGCGGGGCGAGTAGGGGGCGCCGCGCCCCACCTCGGCTCCATCTCCGGAGCGCCGAACTCGGCCGCTCAGGGCTCCTTGTCTGCGGGGAGAGCGGCTCCCGCCGCCGAGAACGGACGGGCTTTGCCCTGCCCGAGGACCCCAACCGTCCCCGAGACAGCCGGGGACGAAGCAGAAGAGGGGAGGGGGACGCTGGTCCCGGGGAACATGGGGATAGGGAAAGTGTAGAAAGCTTTTCGCGCCGTGTGACAACAGGTTGTGCAGGTTGTTGTGAGGCCGTTACCAGAGCCTGCAGCTGTAACTTTCCAGTCCGAAACTTCCTTCCTCACGATCTAGAGTCACAACATTTGACAGATACAGTGGTGTTCAAGCCTAGTGTTAAGTCTTTTTTGGTCGTAAACTGGGATACGCAGGGGTTTGTGCCCAACCAAGTGAGCATGGTAACATACTCTACTCACAGACCCAGCAAGCGGGCATGGACGTGAGAGCTGTGAAGTGCGCTCACAGCCAGGCAGGACCCGCAGGTTTTGCCAGCGCAGCTCCGTAGAGTGAACATCTGAACGCTGCGATCACGACACCAATACCAGCAGGACCGGAAAACACAAATGCGCAGTTTTACAGGTGCCTGAACTGCTGCAATCGTACTGCTTTCACAGAGCCTCTCGATGTCAATGGGTAACCTTTACTCTTCAGTGCAGTCCCATTACAATAGTCTCTCCTTATAAAAAAGGAATTTTCTTAATACAGATGAATTATTTACTTGTGCTTGGAAGCTTTTTGCTGGGCATTCTGTCCTAAATCTGCTGTTTGTCTTGTAATCCAGGATGCTACCATGCAAGCTCAGAGCTCAACTGTCTTCGACAAAGGCAGAAGAAGTAACAGCCTGTTACTTTTCACTGTCTGAAGCCAGTGAATGCTGTTAGGTATTGTTTACCCTAAGAGAATTAGCTATAGAAATATTAATTTTAAGAAGGGGAAATATGTCAATAAACGTTTCCCAGAAGGGGGGAGGAAGGAAAAGAAAAAAAAAAAAAAAGAACAATAAAGATGTTTTCTGTACTGGATGATAAGAATTACTTTAAAAAAAAAAAAAAAAGCATCTTAACCCAACAGCTACTGCAGAGAAGGCAAAAAAACAATGTCTTTTAAAAGTCTTCCATGCATATGCTATGCACACAGAAAAGCAAATTTCAGGCATTTATGGCAGAAGTAGCTTCTGCTAATAAAGTATTAATGTGAAAGTCTGGTAGGGATGCTGTAGCTCTGAAAGGAATTTTAGAAAACACGGAGCAATGAAGTCACTGCAGAGCAGGTGAATTAATCTACAATCCTCATTAATAAAGTAGCTTTTCCAGTATTAAGCAGAAGCAAAACAACTGCAACTGGTGGCATACTTGACTTGCCCAAGGAAACAGAAATCTCTCAGGCATTTATGTGTACAAATATATTTACTCACAGCATGATTCATCAGGGTTTAGTCACAATTTTCTCTTCTGCAGAAACATGTTACAACTCTGCGCCTTCCAATGTCCTTCTCTTTTCTAGACTATCTACAGGTTAGAGCCATGGCAGTATACTAGTTCTGTTAATCACACCATAAGTACAGACTTGAGGCTTTTGTGTCACATAGTATAAGCCAGTCTTGCCCATTCTGTGTGAAAGGCAAAGACTGAAGTTCAAAACAGATTTGTCACCACCACCACAGTTCTGCATTTCCTTGCTTCAGCTGTAAATCACTGCTAGATAGTCCAGAGCTTTGCACAAGTGTGAGCTAACAGTGCAGGAGAGAAATTGTCTCCAAGAGCAAATCAATGCATCAGCCATAACTTCAAATGCAGGGTCCAAATGCATTAGGTAATCAGAAAGCTGACTGCTTGGAGTCTTGTGCCTCTGCTCCATCTTAGTCAAAAGTTCCTGGACAAGCCTCTTAATTACTCTGAGCAACAGCTAAAAGTCACTCAAATCTAAAATTTCATTACCCTTTTGCTAAAACCATGTTGGCTTTGCTGCCCAAACCCTTGTCTTCCTGCTGCTATTCCAATAGTTCTTCCCTTTGCCCAACATTTTTGCTTGGGATTATCCTCATTACAGGCAGCAGGAGAAGCAAGCATTCACTTTTCTCAGTACAGAAGTATAGCCAAAGGGAGATATTTGAGTCAGCTGGCAAAGAAATGTTTTTGGTTTTTTGCTGGTTTGTTGTTGTTGTTGTTTTGTTTGTTTGTTTTTGTTTTGTTTTTTTGGTTTTGGTTTTTTTTTGTTGGTTGGTTGGTTGGTTGGTTGGTTTGGTTGGGTTGTTTGGGGGTTTTTTAAACACTGAATCAGGACCACACACAAACAAGCAAGTGATGCCCCAACATTCAGGAAAACTGAAATAGATTTATGCTACACTACAAAGAAAAAAAAATTCCATGCAGCTAAAGTTTGCAAAAACTTAATGGATATGACTAGTGAAGAACATGCAAGGCAATCAAATATAAATCTAAAACTTTCCATAAAGCTTTTCTGAAAGGAAACAGTGCAGTATGATAGTACATCTGTAGAACATGAGTATATGGGCATCTTGCTTTATCAAAAATATCTCAGGCAATTTGGAAATGTTCATGAAAACATGAAAAACTTGAATGCTAGAGACTTCACTGACATTGAGTCTTGAGGTACTGGATAAGGCAAAAAGAAAGAGTTTCTGCTTCATTGAAAGGAATGCATTTGATGTTTTTAACTACTGACATTAAATTGCTGTTCACAAGAAGCAGCATGCTTTTCTTCTGTAGGTTCAAATTGGGCTTGTTTGTTTGTTTTTAGGTTTTTTACCAGCCTGCTAAGTGATTGAGCTTTAGTCCTTACATGAAGCAGAAGTGCCATCGTGTGGCTATTAGTACTTGGTGGTTAAGACACTGCCTTTCTGGTCATATTAGAGGTACTAATATCAAAATGTCATGTTTTAAAGAGGTTGTCGTACAAACAATCAAAAAACTCCAGACTTTCTAGTTCACACATTTATGGTCTGATGCTATGAAGGATCCAGTCCTTGCTGGAGAACATGAATCACTGGATTCATGGACTATTTATTCCACTGGGGGAGAAGGAAGGCAGGCAAACTGTCATTTTAAGGGTCTGAAATGGACCTACAGTCCTGCCTCTTATTGCCCACTCCCGCAGTATTTAATCAAAGAAGCTACTGAGATCCAGATGACTTGTAGGCATGCCTGGAATTTCAAGTCTTGCTTCCTTTCGCAGACTAAAAACACTGCACATTTAAATAACAGAACCCCCACCTGGAGAAATAAGAAATTAAATACTGTTAAAAGTTATCTGCCAAATGTAGTTTGAAGATCTAAAATTTCTTTTTATGAGCTGTCTCTGCTTTTATACTGAAGAATTAATTGGATATATGTATTTTTACAGAACTAATCCATGATTCAGCAAGAAAATTAGTGAAATGAACAGACAGTTGGAACTGCTGCCAGAAGTCATTTTGGACGTAGCAACCTTGGAAAATGACCTTTTAAATAATGAATTTGGAAAAGTACAGTACAAACCAACAAAAATGAGTACTATCTACTTATAAAATCTGCTAATAGCAATAGTTTCTAAAGAATGAAGACATTAAATGGATCGTATAAACTTAGTATAGTTCCTGTTTATGTATCAGGCATCATAAGCATTGAACATACCTGCCTTAATGCACCCCCTAATGCAACCCCAGTTTTGCTCAGTATATATTTCTGCCCATAATACAATGAAGTACTCTGATCCACTGAGGCCAGTAGTAACGCAGAGCTATATAGCATTATGAAAGTGAGAAAATTACAAAATTAGGCCTAGAAGGCTAGCGTGGGTTCCCTGAGTACTTAGAAAAGGATAACTAAACATGAAGCCATGCAGCATATATAGACAATACCGTTATTATTCATTATCCCATAAGCAGTGAAATACTTCCTAAAAGGACAGTTAAGTACACACATTTTACACTATTGAAAGAAAGTCTAATTCATGTTGAGCTATTGTTTAAGTAGATGTGAAAGAAGTTGTGTGGTTCTGCTGTTAGACTGGATTTTCTTTTTATTCCTTGATCTATGCCTTACAAAGAATAACAAGCAAAAGCAGGCAATTCTGATTTTTGTCCAAGCTTAAACTAGAGCTGGATTTTTTTCTGTAAAACAGGTGGTTCTCTATGTAATAGAAGTATTGCGTTTTCTTTCAACTCTGAAATCTATCATATTAAAATTAATTTGAAATCCACCATTTCTTATCAATGCATTCCTGCAGTGGACTTTCTCAGCCTTTTCCCTCCTACTCAGGAAAACTGTATCCTAACATGCAAAACATAGTTCCCCAAAGCCTGAGCATAATTTATTTCTAATTTGTTCCAGGTTTTTTTTTTTGTTTGGGGTGTTTAGTGTTTTTTCAGGGTTTTTTGGGAGGATGGGGGTGTGGGTTTTTTGTTTATTTTGTTTTGTGGGGGGGAGGGGTTTATTATTCAAAGCTATTAGTGTTTATGGACCACAAGACCTATGCTGGAAGTATTTGGTTTCTGATAGCTGCCCAGGGTAAACAGCAGTTATGAGTACAAAGAAATACCTCTATTATGAGGCTTTCACTAAAAAATCCCAGTTGATTCCAATTAAAATTAATTGCATATCAACAAGTGAAAACAAAAATAGTGTATTTTTTTTCAGATTATGAGACTGTGAAAGCAAACGAAGTGATTTACTGAAGAATCGCTCCCATGGCCAGACTGGCAGGACACGGTCTTTCAAAAAGTTATTTTCTAATAAACAATCAGCCCAGGTGTTGCCATTAGTCAAAATGTTGCCATTTTAGAACTATGGGAAGTGCCATAGGTTGTCCTAAAGTCCTTGAGGCTGTTATGGACATTTTCATGCATTACCCGAAGCAAGTTTTTTTTGTCACTGACTTGATAAAATCAGGATTTGGGGTTCCTAACAGGTAATTTTAATTTATTAACAGTTCAGGATGTACATTTCAAGATCTTCATAGACCTACTCGTTAGAGATGTAAATGAGTGCACATCATTAACATCCTTAATAAGCATTTCTTCACAATGCTCAAAGTTGTTTCGCAAGAGAAACAGTTCATATGATAAAGCTTATAACCACAGATTATGGACAAGAAAACTCACCTCACATCAGATTATTCTGATTAAAGAATAATCACTTCATTGGTGGGTTTTAGAAGGTGTTTGTGAATTGAAAAAGAAAATGAGTGCAGAACCTGAACCTTAATCCTCCAATTTAATTTCCTTTATTTAACTATTCATTTTTTTACCAAAGCCTGGCAGTTTCAGATCCTTTTATGCCTTTTTGTCATGACATACAATCACTGCTATTCTCCCAACAGACTTTTCTGCAGCCTTTCCAGGTTTCTCCTCTTCACATTCAACACAGCATTCAGCTTCTAATCTAGGGTGGCTAACAATAAAACTAGAACAGGAACAGAAGATAGCACATCGCAAGCGGTCATTTGGCAACCTGCAGGGTCCACACTGACAAATACTCAGAGCACAGGTAAGGTAGTGAACACAACATTAAGACTAAATAAAAAACAGTTTACATTCACCCCCATTGAGGTTTGAAGCTGGGAGAGGTAATTTGTTCCAAATGCAGGACAAAAACTGCACACTTTAGTGCTCTGAGCTTTTCTGGGTCTTGATCATTTACCTCATCATAGGGTTTCTTCACATAACCTGACCTCCAGTTGTTTTTGAACAAAAGAAATAACTAACTGATGAAGAAGACTGTGGGAAGAAGAAGAAGAAGGAGACAACCCCTAATTACTTAATTGGTTTATTTCATCAGGAGCTGCATTGTAGTCACTTCTTAGCAAGAAAAGATAAAACAAAACAGCAATTTTTAAACCAACTTAAGCATAAGAGGTTTTATTCTTTATTGAATAAAAACATTTTATTTAAAAGCAGCAGACCTAGTAAAAGAAGGCACAACCTAAAAAGTAACCCAGTCACTTAGACACATTCTATTTGGTGTGATAAAAGACAAAGACCAACATATCTTGCAACATATAATTTACTTCAAAGGACAGTAACTTATAGCCTGTGACTTTAATGATTGCCCTGCAACTGATCATTTTGTGAAGTACCAAATAAAGTGCGGTTAAACTAAGTATTATCTTCTTACCCTTCTAGAGAACAGTATTTGATTTAAGCCATGCAGATAAAAGTAGTTTTGAGGGTTAGTGGTAGATTTGAAAGCCTATTTGTAGTTATTTGAGCTCCAAGACCTCAGAGCTTTATTTAGACTAGTTCATATTTTTAAAACTTCTCAAACTTTAAAATCTCGTATTTTAAATGTTCAGCTTAAAATAACTAAATCTGGTAAGGGGCCCAGTTCTAATTTTG
This sequence comes from Psittacus erithacus, assembly GCA_009867235.2. Classification (NCBI taxonomy): domain Eukaryota; kingdom Metazoa; phylum Chordata; class Aves; order Psittaciformes; family Psittacidae; genus Psittacus; species Psittacus erithacus. The sequence goes on along the minus strand of WYDI02010280.1, from coordinate 7,243 downwards.
CATGTATCAGTACTTTTAAATCAAGACAACAAGCTTCTCCCAGAAAATCTTGTTATTGCAGCACTCAAAATATTGCAGCGCTTATATTAGGAGGAAAAGAGAGATGGCCTTTGCTCAAAGATGCTCTAATTTTCCCTTATGGATTTAATTTGGAAGACTGACATCCGAAAGAGCTCTCTGTCTCACAGGACTCTTTCTTTACTCCTACTGTACCAACTTGATAGATAGAAACATTTGATGGACTGGTCTCCAGAAATGCATTGTTTTTACTAGTATTTTCACGCTTGGTATAACAATCCTGGCCAAAACCTCACGGCAAGCAGCATCTTGAACATATATACTGTGCCAGCAGAGGAAATTGTCTGTTTTGCTCTTACCTCCGAGAAGCGTCAGTGGATACCAAGAAACAATGTCAAATCTGCTCATCAGTCAAAAGTAATTACAGATTTGTATCATCATTGGTTTTCCACACAATCACCTTATCTCTGACAAGTCACACAAAACAAAACAAAAAAAAAAAAGCCTACACCTTGTGGGAAGGATTCATCCCAGCAAGTTTGCTTTCAGAACAGTAAGAAGATAATAAGTGTTCTCCAGATGTTTCTACTGTTGCTTATAAATAGGAAGAAATCTTTTTTGTTTTTTTTAAAGCAAACGTAAGCCTAACTAGCTTCTAGACAGCTCATTCCACTTGCTTTAAGGTTTTCAAGAAGATATCTAGCGCTGTTTTCTCCATGTAGTTTGTGATTATTTTTCATAAATATTTAAGTAATTAAAATCAGATTCCCATCAGAGCCCTAATAAGTGGAAGCTTCACCCAGTGATCTGTCAGGAGAGTCACTAGAGCCTATGCCCACTGCAGTGCCTCCTTATAGGGGAACCTACTTAAGTAAACTATGTGAATTAAGTGACCACACAGAATGTCAGTGGTGGAGAGACACTGTAACTTGGAAGCAAAATTATCACAAGAGATTCTAAAACAAAGAAAGAACTCACAGGTTATAAGAAGGTGCCTGATGAATATTCAGAGTATTGGAGCAGGAGCTGTGTTTAGAAGGGAAGGGTATCAAGAAATAAGACCCTACAAAGAAACAATAACAAGTTGTAATTCTGAGGCACTTTGTAGAAAACAAGTTGCAGAAACAGAACAATTTCTATAGAATACCAAGTGCAATGGGCACATACTGCTCTGTGTTTGTATTTGCTATGTTGCTATGTATTTTTGTTTGTGACACCAGAGTGTAAATTCTTCTGGGTAAGGCCCAGCTGTTTGTTTGGCACAAACTCTGCTATTATACGATACTGGGTACACTTAAATAAGGGTTATACATGCTATATTAATCCTCTCCCTGAAACAGGCCAATTCAATCAAAACCTGATAAAATGTCGGCACAGTTCTCAGGTAAGTCAACAGTCAAGGATATTTCAATTTTAACTGGTGTGGAAAATACAATATTTTTAAAAACACAACTAGAGCAAAACTGTACTCTATGAGTAGGCACAGAGTTAGACTCAGGCCTCTGTACCTGTTGGGAAGCTGCAACTCAAGTCAGTAGTTGTGTCCTGTTGACACAACAGGCCCTGTCAATACAATGCTGAGCACAGGTCAAGTAATCTAGCTTATGGTTTACATTGCAAGTCCTTGGTACAGTTTGCTTTCACTATAGAGCCAGGCGAAGATTAAGAGGTCAACACCTATTTCCATTCCAGGACCTCACAGCTTTTATAGATTCACAGAGAAACATTATTCACAGCAGGGATAGCCCTCCCTATTGCACTAGGATTGTTTTCTTGCACCTGCTTCATGTTATGCTTGCAAGAGTTTGCACATTCTGTATTCTGTTGCTGTCAGGCAGCCTGTGCCTACCATAGTTCAGACCTAAGTATCTAAAAAGCTTGGAGAATGCCCAAGTGTTGTGCCCTTTTTTCTGTTTCCATGGTATTTTATGCCCTATTATATGTGCTGTACCCACAGCTGAGCAGGTTCTGTTACGTACAAGTCCACTATGTAAGAGCATTCTTGAAGCCTGCACTGAAATCTGTACCTAGTCTTCTGATTAAGGCTAAATTCCTGTTGGCTCAAAAAACCCCAAAAAACAAACCACAAAACCCAATCAAAAAAAAATAAACACAAACACCACCACCCCGCCAAAAAAAAAAAACAAAAAACCCAACCAAAAAACCCAGTGTTTGGATGCACTTTATTTCTTTTGCACTGACATGAAAGACTGCATAAGGTGCAAGAATGGAAGGCAGCAGTGAACTGCCTGATTTAAAAGGTAGCTTCAGGTGATTGGCATGGACCAGAGAATATCTGCTAAAATCCTGTCATGATATAGCTTTACAGGAAAAACATTTCCATGAGCTAGCATGAAATCCATTTAGTAAAGTTTGTTCTCTAATTCAGTAGCTGCAATTCTTCATTATTTTTCAGATACATACCCAAGCAAGCTATAATATAAGGAGTCAAAGAGTACAAACACTAAAGATTAATCACAAACCTAATAGGACACCAGAATTTCATCAAAATCTTATCTGCCTCTATCAGTACTACCCATTGGTTGTATACAGCAAAAGTAAAGTCATGCCAATAAAATACATAACCCAGATTAAAGTGGATAAACTGGGGAGTTGTTTGCCCAGGGCTTAGGTTTTCTTTAAAGCACAGCTTGCACCTGATTTACTTGTCCTAATGCAGGCCACTGTAAAGAATATGTTATTAAACCTTTTAATTCCAAACACACTTCTGTGGTTGCAATTCAAATGAAAGCACATGAAACAATCCCACTTGATCTCTTCACACAGGCAGTGCCTGTGCTTTAATTCTGATCAGGATAAACAAATCCATAGCTGAGACTGGTAAAGTGAAATGCATGCCAATTTTATAGGAATATGCTTTTTTTTTTTTTTTTTTTTGGTTAAATTCTGGGCAAGAGAGTAACTGGAGACGCTGGCCTGAATAAAATAAGAAAAAGAGCTGAAGTACAGGGAAGCAGAAAGGATCCACAAAAGATCGTGTGAGAAGTAGCACTACTTCAGTACCTCTTATGAGACGGCAGAAGGGGTGTTTAGTCTTTTCACTGATTTTCATTTCAGTTGGTACTGTCTTGGGATATTAACAGCTTTACTCCCAAAGCTTTTAAAACTAAGGACAATTAAATTACCTTTTAATCAAAAGGTAACCTGCAAACTGCTAAGGTAGTAACTGAAGCAGAATAAAAAAATCATTTCATACTAACACAGGACTGAAGATGTCACCACATAATAAATATATATTCATGTAGTTCACTTTCTTGCTCCAAGCACCAGTGCATAGAGCAGGACAACAGTTTGGCTCTGAACAGTCAGTTTTTCTGAAATGTGATGGTGTAGCTAAATGTGTCCAGGGATAAAAATGCTATCAAAACAGCATACAATTTAAGATTCATAAGTGAAAGTGGAGGGCTCATCAACAAGAATGTCATTTCTAAGAATAAAGACAGATTTTATTTTACTTTTATTTTTTTTAATGCTGCTCATGATTCAGAGGGAAAACTTAGTCTCCTACAGAACTAGTAGGAGAAAGCAGCAAGGACAACAAATGTCAAGTTAAAGCAGATATATTTGCTAGTGGGTCACTTAAATTGTGCCTAAAGGGTAATCCCAGCAAGATGGGTATTTCAACTTCATTTAGCAGCATCCCTGGCTGGCATAAGGAGGTCTAATCACTTTATTAGAACAACAATGTCATTAGAAGAGAATTTAGGAAGAGGAAGTTGGGGGGTTTTTTTGAGGGTTTCTGGGTTTTCTGTTGTTGTTGTTTAGTTTTTTTTAACTTTTTATTTTTATGAAGATTTAGCAGAATAACTCAGCAACAAGCTTGAAGCTGTGGATTTCAGCAATTAGCCTGACTTTGAAGTATGCCAGAAGGCTGACTGTGCAACAGAGAATCACACTGTAAAAATACAAATAATTAAATATATTTGTATATTTTACCTCTTATGTTTTAATAATGGCAGAGTACAGTCTATTTTCTTTTGCACTTTAAATGTTTTAGAGCAATACACTCTTTACCTCTAGACATCTTCATTCCTTTTCAAGTAGTACCTAGGATTCAGATGACGCAATAAGATTCATGCAGCTTGACCTTCCTTGCCTTTCATCAAAACTCCTGTGACTGTAACCAGCAAAGTTAGGGACATGGATAACAGTCTTCATTTCAGTTTAGTTGCTTGTGGAGATCTCTTCTAGCAGAGCATTAGTATTAAGTGTTGCAAACTACTATACCAATTAACTCTGGGTTTTTTTTTTATGCTGTCCTGTAGCCTCTTCCACCATCTAACCACCTACATCTGTGACAGAACACACAGTGTCACTGGTTTCCTCTGCAGTGCTACACTCTTTTTCTATATTGTGAGCAAAAGCGACTGATAAAAAAAATGTAGCACTACTCTTGAACATTACACTGCTAACTGGAGTCTCTCCCACTAAAATCTACTAAGTGATCAGAGCACTCCTGAATCAGGAATTGGAATGTCAAAAAAACCCGTCTTTATTTTAAGCTGCAAGCTACATGCCAATTTTCATACTGAAGGGTGCATATCATCATCTTGGAGCATACATTAAACAGGTGCTCGGAGCCCCACCCAGCTAAGGAACAATGTTTTTAGAATATAAAGCTTAAAGCAAGGAATGCGTAATATTTATGAACTGGATAAAGATAATGGAGAGTTTTCTGGTCCTTGCCTGCAAAGTCTCATACCACTTACTTTTTGTGTTTCATTGCCATTTTTTCCAAAATCAGAACTGCATTAAAAATATACACAGAAAAATGTGTTTTCCATAGCATGCAGAGAATGGAATTCGGCACCAAAAAGCGAGACATTTGACATACATAGTGCCCAGTTTTTGGCTAGTAGTGTAATATTCTGTAGCAGCCTGAAGTATGATTCTTAAGATGAAGATGGCATGTGGCCAAATCCATTCCACAGACTGCCTGACTGCTCAAAATGGGGTATTCTGGGCTGGAAGCATCATCATTGTTCTCAGTGGTCTGTCACTTAAAATGGACTTACATTGTCGACCACCATTGACAGCCAGTAGTTGCTCCTTTGAGTGCACCTCATCTTTTTATTCATAGACTTGAAAAAGAAATGGCTTTGGACAAACATTTTCATTTTTAAACACTCCCTACTCTGTAGTCATCTCCAGCATCAAAATGAACAACTGCAGCATGAATTAAACCTTTTAAGATATTACTGTCACCAAGTATCGCTATCTGAATATTTAAAATTACAAAAATCTCTGTTACAGGGGCAAGTAAAGCGCTTCCGTTTCTAGAAGTGGGAAATCACCCACTCCTCAAATGTATCTACACTTATTAGTGCAGACGAGGTGCAAATTACTCCAAGATATCAACCAAGGTGAATCAGTACAAAAAAGCCTGTTCGTCTGGTCTCCCTGTAATAGCTATGCTGAGACTGACCACTTACAAGCTTTTCAGTACACTGTAATAGCAATGATATTACACATTTCAAATCACATTTGAAAAGGAAAGAAACAAGTCTTCATAGCCCATTGATTTTGTTTCCTCGTGCTTCTAGGCCTGAATCTGAAGGACAGTAGAGGGGCAAACAGGTATAGTAAGCCAGCCATTTTAAAACTGTACACAATGCGCATGTGTGAAGGGAGAAAAAGTTCAAGTCACAAGCAGCTGCCCTTTTTCTGTTAACACTTTCCCTTATATTTACAACCTGTCTTACACACTTTGAATTCACCCTCCAAACAATATCACTCACTGCAGATACCAGACCCTGTACCTCTACAGTAGGTGTGATGTGTATCACAAAATATGCAATGTCTGGATAGAGCCAAAAGGTAGTTTATTTACCCTATTCCTAAGCTTTATTGTCAGAATAAGTTATCTGACATGCCTTCCAAGGGTCCAATAAGAACAGTGTTTCAGAAATGATCTCAAGTGTAGTTTACGTGAATTGGGTCCAATACTTAAGGAGTCAGAAAGCCACCATTTTGCGCTGTACCTATTACATTGCTGCTATATGGCTGATGTTAAGAACACAAGCATGACCAACAGGTTGAGGGAGGTGATTCTCCCCCTCTACTCCACTCTTGTGGGACCCTACCTGGAGCATTCAGCTCTGACCCCCCAACATAAGAAGGACATGGACCTGTTGGAGCAAGTCCAGAAGAGTGCCACAGATATGCTGGAGCACCTCTCCTATAAAGATAGGCTGAAACAGTTGGGCTTGTTCAGCCTGGAGAAGAGAAGGCTCCAGGGAGACCTTAAACCTTTCTTCCAGTACCTAAAGAGTGTCTGCAAGAAATCCAGAGAGGGACTTTTCACAAGGGCATGTGGTGACAAGACAAGGGAAAATGGCTTTTTAAACTGAAAGAGGGGAGATTAAGATTAGATGTTAGGAAAAAGTTCTTTACTAGAAGGCTGGTGAGACACTGGAACAGGTTGCCCAGAGAAGTTGTGGCTGCCCCATCCCTGGCAGTGTTCAAGGCCAGGTTGGATGAGGCTTTGAGCAGCCTGGTCTAGTGGAAGGTATCCTTGCCTGTGGCAGCGGCGTTGGAACTGTACGGTCTTTAAGGTCCTTTCCAATCCAAACCACTCTATGATTCCATGATCTTCACTAGAACGTCAAGAGGAAAAAGAAAATCCCCCAGACTTCCGAGGTATAATTTGCTTTACCTGCTACTATGCCCACATACATTAAAAGAAGTTTCTAGAGGTACACCAGGTTTTGACAAAAAATACATTAGGTTATGATCCAAAACTGCTGTCTGTCTGCCTTAGCTGCTCATAGCTTTACCCAATCAGGTTTTGAAAAAATCACCACAGATGCAGACTACGCAACCTCTCTGGCCAAAATCAGCTTGACTAGCCTAATAATAAGAAAGTTTTCCCCTTAAATCTAACCTAAATCTCTGTAATTCCAGTTTTCATCCATTACCTCTCAGCTTCCTGCCATGCACTGCTGTAAAGAGCCTGGCTCTCTCTTCTTGATAACCTCCTCAATGGCAAAGGAAGGCTGCTACCAGATGCCCCATAGAGCCATGTGTATCACAGTTTTATTCAATGCAGTGTACCGTGGGACCTATGGCTTATGTTATGAGATGCAGCTCTATATACTCAAATAATGATTTCCAAGGGAAACTGCAGCAGCATTATCTAGAAGCCAAAAAGCAGCAAGATGGGAAGAAAAAAAAAAAAGGGGGGGGGTGGGGGGGGAGAGAAAAA
>WYDI02010279.1:0-26411 GCA_009867235.2 Psittacus erithacus | reverse complement strand
TGGAGAAGAGAAGGCTGCGTGGAGACCTCATAGCAGCCTTCCAGTATCTGAAGGGGGGCTTATAAGGATGCTGGGGAGGGACTCTTCTTTAGGGACTGTAGTGACAGGAGAAGGGGGAAATGGGTTAAAACTTAAACACGGGAAGTTTATATTGGGTATAAGGAAGAAGTTCTTTACTGTTCGGGTGGCGAGGCACTGGAATGAGTTGCCCAGGGAAGTTGTGAATGCTTTATCCATGGTGGTGTTCAAGGCCAGGTTGGACAGAGCCTTGGGTGACATGGCTTAGTGTGAAGTGTTCCTGCCCATGGCACGGGGGTTGGAACTAGATGATCTTAAGGCCCTTTCCAACCCTACCTGTTCTATGGTTCTATTAAAATAGTCTAAAAGAAAAGTTTGTTACTCTACCAATGACCAATTGAATTCATTTTGACCCATTACAGTGTGTTTGAATTTGTCTAATTGACTAGAATTGTGAAGAGAGCAAAGGATATTGCTGTTGTGGCAGTAAGTATAATAATCTAGAGAACCGTAGAGAAAGGAATGTCTCTGCACATGTTGTAGGCATATTCAGGTACTAAATTTAATGAAAGCACCTGTCTAGCATCTCCAAAAGCTTTCAGTTTCTTGGGAAGTATATTAGGGCAGTGAAGTCTGGTGGACTTGACCTAATGTTGCGCAGCCTCTAGGTACTTTTCAAGGTACAGAATAATGTAACCCATGGTTACATCATTTTACATCATCTCGTTAAAGAGTGCGCAACTCACAGAAGACTTCAACAAGTAGCTGAATGAATTAAAAATTAAAATTTTGGCGATATTTGTTTTTTTTATTTTACTGAATAGTGGATTTGACAAGAGCTCTCTAACTGTAAATGCAGAAGTATTTATTCTTTACGGTCTTATTTTCCCAGAAGAATGTTGTGATGGCGTCTTTTGAAAAAGGTCTTGAAGCAGATTCACCTCTGTAAAGTGAACCTAAATGGTATATGGATGCTGCTCAAATACCATGACTAAACGATTTTTCCAATTCTGAGACATGATCTGCAGCTTTTTCGGCAGCTGTTGTTCCTAGAAGAGGGATAAGCAGAAGTGCTTTTTTTTTTTCTTTTTTTCTTTGTCCATACCGTAAGCCCGGAGTCAGAATCCTGATCCTAGCAGAATTTTCCTGTCTAACTTGGTTGTCATATTACAAGTTGGTGAACAATTGATACTTTGTTCCGCTAGCCAATTAAAAAAAAAAAATTAATTACATTTTTGGTTAGATTTAAAAAGTGATCGTTTCTCCATGAATCGAACTGAAAGTGATGCTTTATGCACTTATCCCTCAAAGAAAAGTCAAATGTTGACCATGTTAGGAACAGTATTAGCAAAATTATGAACGTGAAAGGTGGGTTTGTGCTTTACTAAAGTGTTATTTTTCTGTTTGAATTTCATCGTTTTTTGTCGACACAGTTTCCAGAATTTTACATGAATTTGCTACACAAATTTCATCTTCCACCAAAACAGCTAATCAGGTTTTCTTCTTGGTTTTACTAATGTTAAATTTGGCTGATGGAACTACCCTTACTTGACTGTATTTGAACTATCAGGAGAAAGTGGATGACAGCGTTGTAAACACAATGTGTATAAATCAGGGCTGTTACTAAGGGAGACTTTAAATCTCATAGAATAAAGATGCTCACAGTGACGCTCACATGTTTTGATATAAATGCTTATCTAGAGATAAATTTTGAATAGCTATTGCTAATCTCTTTAACGAGGGGTTTGTAGATACCTGAATTTGAAAAGCTATTTAACAGTTGAAAGGATTTTATTGGAATTTAACCATTCTGAGAGACAGGGATTTATCATCTTAGTTCTTGAGTGATGCAGCAGATAATAGGATTAAATTCTGTCAGAAATGTACAAATTCTGGAATCTTGTCAGAGTTAGCAAAGTGCTATATTTACAAGACCAGGGAGGAAGGAGTCTAAGACTAGGAAGGATCTCCCTGTTTAACATCATAAATAAAACTGGCAGGCTTCTTTGTAAAATCAATTTCTTGATACTGAAAACGGTACTTCTGTCTACTTCAGATTTTTCTCATAGGCTACATAAGTATTGTCTCATGTGCAAAATTCCTTCTATTCAGAATTTCAAAGGGATAAGGTTGTGTCTATGCTGAAAACTGTTACGTTTTCTGTGAGGTTGGCTGCTAGATCAGTGCCACATTGAGGCTGGGTACTGGGAGCAGATTAATTGTAACAGCTCAGTTTCAGTGTGGTTCATCTACCTCATTCCTTACCAGTAAGGGTACTTGTGCTGCTCTACCTGAACTAATTCTAGATTCTGAGATAAAATGCTCAAAGCAATCAGAAGCCTCTAATATAACTTACAAGGTTTATTGATAGTTACTTATGAAAAGGGTTCTTGAATTAGTTAAGAATTTGTAGACGTAGGTGGAGATTTAATGTGATTCTGTGAAAATTGAGCTATCTTAACTTTTCTCACATAGGTTAGAACAAACGGCTCAGTATGAACCGTAATTCATCCTTTAGTATTTTTCTAAGTGTAATGCTTGGCTTCTGAAGTATTGGGTGTTCTGGTGAATGTGACAAGAACTTTTAAATTCTTCTGATAAAACTGAAAATATGTGCTTCCAGGCTTTTTTTAAGGTAGTTCATAGGAATATAAGATTAAGATCATTAAGGTAGAGAGAAGTTATTTTTGGCACATGCTGCTGCTCTTTTTTCTTCATAATTTTTCTCTTCTTACTTTTCCCCAAAGTTATACCTCCCACCGGGCATACATTCTCCTATTTGTCTTGCCAACATGTGTACTCTTTCCAGTTCAATTTTTGAAGCTTATTCTCTCAAATGAGTGTCTTCAGATTCCCTGCATGCCTCCCGCATAGGTCTCTTAGACCTCATACTATGCGACTTGATTTGGGGATGCGTGCGTGCATGTGCACGCATGCGTGTAGCCTGTTACACCTTCAGTCTTTACGATGCTGGAGTGGGAGAACAGAGCAAGTGGCAGAGCTGTGTGAGAGCACAGTGGCTGAGCTGGGAAGGGAGAACAATGCCTTACCTAGCAGTTCTCTGCTATGGAAGCAGTTTTTGTGGGCTTTGTAGGTGGACTGGCATTGAGCCCACTCTGCTGTTGCATGACCAACGCATCCACGATTTTATGTGACCTGATGGCTTTGTGCTTACCTGATATGTAATGAGTCCATGAGTGATTCCCCTGTGGTTCCAGGAAACTGGTCTGAATGAAAAAGGACTAGTTACTTAGAGTCATTTCTATTGCAGATGTTTATGCGCAGAGAGCAACAAGACAAATAAGGATGAGTTATTCCTTTGTTCTTATAAAAAGCTCTGTAAGACTTCCTTACCTACAACAGAGAATTGGATGGTAGTCCTGGCACTGCTGCCTTCTTACAGTCTTTCCCTACCTCCTACCTCCCAGAAAGCTGACATTTTAACTATTCAGGATGCAATTGGCTTTTTCTTTCTTTTTTTCCTCCTTTTTTTTCCTCTTTCTTTTCTTTTTTCCTCCTTTTTTTTTCTCCTTCTTTTTTTCTCCTTTTTTTTCTCCTTCTTTTTTTTCTCCTTCTTTTTTTTCTCCTTCTTTTTTTTCCTCCTTTTTTTTTCCTCCTCCTTTTTTTTTCTCCTCCTTTTTTTTTCCTCCTTCTTTTTTTTTCCTCCTTCTTTTTTTTTCCTCCTTCTTTTTTTTTCCTCCTTTTTTTTCCCTTTCCCTTTCCTTCCTTTTTAAATTCCTTAACTATGCTGTTGTCAGGGGAGCTTAGAAGGCATATAGTGGCTGCAGATGCTTTTGAGCAATAAATGTTAGTCTACTCCATAGCTTCAATACTAGAAATTACTTTTTCATAAATCTTTTCAAACTACAATGCTTATCCTAGGGGAAGGGCTTTTTTTTTTTTTGCCATCAAACTGCAATATCTGGTAGCATTAAAATTTTAAGCTTTATTTCTACTTAAAAAAAGAAATTGTGTATGCCGCTGTCATGGGTTCAGCAGTAGCAGTCATTTTTTCTCTGAGACAGACATTTTTAGTATTCCTTGTTTTATGCTTCAATGGCTGAAATCGTAGTTTTCTATGCTGCTGTCTGATGTCCCTTAGAGTCCTGGGATTTCTTCCAGGAAGGTATGAGAAATAGCCTGTATTTTGGAATTATTGGACAGTCAGTTGGGAAGCCAAAAGTAACACTTATGATTCAGAGACAGGAGACTGGTAAGGAGCTGGAGCATCCTTCATATGGGGAGAGGCTTGCACTGCTCAGCCTAGAGAAGAAAAGGCTCATGGGGGATCTTATCCTTGTGTCTAAGTACCTGATATGAGAGATTGAGTGCAAGGGAGCCAGACTCTTCTCAGTTACGCCTGGTGAAAAAACAGGAGGCTGTGGACTGAAGCTAAACCCACATGAAATTCAATCAGAACACAATTCCCCATACACAGACATTTTTACTTTGAGGGTGGTAAACACTGACACAGATGACGTAGGGAAGTTGGGAAGTCTCCATCCTTGCAGATGGTCAAAACTCAACTGGATGCTGTCCTGGCATCGTGCTCTAGCTGATGCTGATTTGGGAAGAGGGTTGGACTAATTGAAGTTCATTCTCAGTGAACTTGGTTCTAAAGCTCATTGAGCTTCAGGGTGAGACTGATCCTGCGATCTGTGTGGCAGGGATTTGTCATGTAACTTGCCAATAGGATTTTCTTAGTGATGGGCTTGCAGTGGACTCTTGTCTCGGCCTGTACCATATGTTGCTAATAACATATCTGTTGCCTTGATCTAGAAATTTTTCAGGCTCTCTAAATCACTCATAACAGTCTAATTTAAATGTAATTTAAAATTGTTGACATTGTTATTGACTCAAGCGGTTTTAGGGAACTTCCATTCTTGCACTGTTACTAAATCTTTTAGAGTGTGTTTAGTGTGCCTCACATAAGGTTATGACAGCAGCCTGAATTGCCTTGCTTTTGGGGCAGAGAATGTGTTAGGACTGGAGAGGGTAGAGTAAATGTGGAATTAAAATTTTGTGAATGTTCTTGGCCTGGGATAATATCTTATTGGTGCTCATTTTTATGTTTTGGGGCCTTTTTTTGTACATCTGCATGCATAGTTTAGTTTATTTTTTCTGTATATTCTCACAGGGAAGACTCACTGTGGGAATGCTTGTGAAGTGCAAGCTTGAAATAGAATATTTACTGAATATCTATTTACAGCAGTAGAGTTGGCCAGGAATTAAATTGAAATGGACACTTGCCCCCTGGATTGAAACTCTTCCTTCTTTCTCTGTGAGTGAAAGAATTTGAGTCAAAGACAAAATAAGCTGTCCATGATGACTGTTGAGTGATTAGCTCTTTTTTCCAGTGAGGTGGACCTGAATTCTGGGGTGACCATGGGCAGTGACCTGAATTCAGTGACAAGTGAATGTAAAATAATATATGTAAAATACAGAAATTCCCTTTCAAATTACCTTTTGTCCCGTCTGCACTTTCTTCCAGTACAATTTCCTTTTTTAAATCAAGGTGGGACAGATTCAAGAGGAAGCCCTGAGTGTCTGCTCATATGCTGTCTCTTGTGTAGTAGCTGGCACCTTTGTGGTGCGTAGCTGCTATGTTAGAGGTGGGCAGAATGATATACCTCTGTGGATCTGCCCTGTGTCTGACCTCTTTCTGGTCAGGTGTTCTACTTGAGTTTAAAGGGGCACTGGCCCCATTTCTCCTTCAGCCGTCCCACTGGGTCTGTGTGAAGGAAATCAGCAGTGATGTTTTTGCAGAGCGTGGACTAGCAGCTGTGCCCTGCCTCTGCCTGCCAGCCTGATACTGTCAAGATAGGTGTGTGGTTTGCAAATCCTGACAGGGACAGAGATAGTCTCAGCATTGTTAAGGCTAAGGCAAGTGGGACATGCCCAGAAGCCAACCTGCAGGGATGCAGAGGCCTCTTACAGTTGAAAGCTTAAATATCTGGAGATTTTAAATGCCTTCAAACCTACATAGCAGGTGTGCAGAGGCTTAGAGCACTCTGTTTAAAACCCACTTGTGGACATCTCTGTCTTTTTGTGAATTTACGCTTGACTTTCTGCTGTCACTTTTTTTGCAGTTGGTCTTTTCTAGCCTTTAGCCCAGTCTGTAAAATGCTTCATGAAGAATTGTTGGGAAAACTCCTCGCATCTCTTTCCTTGTGTGTCATTCTCCTTGAAGATAGTCACCTGGCAATCGCAGAAGAGTACAGATCACTGGGAGACAAAAAGCAAATTGATTATTTACAGATTACAGTGGTTATGTTGTTCATGCTTCGTGTTGTGCAGAATGGTAATGACTAAACAGACATGAAACAATTCTGTTATGCCAATAATATTTTAACTGAAACATTTTTAAGTAATTCAAAGTGTGATATAGCTCTTGACTTTTTTGACTCTAATGGTACAGCACAGCATTAACTGAATATTTGTCTTTGAAATGGCAGTTGTTAAATACGTCTCTAATTATGCCTATAGAAATAATTGCAGTAAGACTTTCATATTATAAAACATTTCCCAATGGACTTATTTTTTTTCACTCCTCAGATGTGGAAACAGAAGTTCCATAAAAAGCAAAACATCTAATTAACAGAAGATTGAAGGCATCCCTCTTTTTTGAACAAATTAGTAATAGATGACTTGTTTTGGGCAGTTTTGAAATGCATGTCCTGTGAGGAGATTTGTCTTGAAACTGAGGTTCCTCTGCAGGTCCTGAAAAAAATGGAATTCTCTTAAATGCAGCACCACAAAATCCCACATGATGTTGGGTGCAGCATGATAACCTTAGATGCTTCACAGGGCTTTGCTGAAAACAAACAAAATACCTAAGAATGCCTTTCGTCATTTTTTTACCCCCATCTCATGTGGATAATAAAGTTTCTAGTACACTTATGGACACTTCAATTATTGTAATAAACTAGATTTTAGTCTATTTTTTCCTGTTATGTGGAATATGAAAATGAAATGAAATAAATTGAACTGAATTAAAAAATGCCTGACTGAAATATAGTTCGAATGTTCAGAACAAGTCAAAGCTGACACTTTAATCCGCAATCCTGTTGCATTTAAGATTGATTTCTGAGATATTGAATGAGTACAAAATTTCATTCTGAGTTAAGAATTTAGTCTTGTCATTCTTTGAAGACCAGAAATCTTCACACTCAAAAGGCTGAGGATTGTTGGCTATAGGATTATAAATGAACTGCTTTAGAAACTAAAATGGGCTAGCACTGTTTTGAACTTTGAGATCTGAACATGCTCCCGTTGAGATGAAGAGCAGCAATACCTAGGTCATTCTGGATTTAAATCTCAGATCTGCCAGGGATTGTCTCTACAGAGACACATGAAGGTCTTCCCCCTCCCCTTTTAATCCTTAAATAATATTTCTTTGTACAAAGGAGTTGAAATAATTTACACTTATTTATCTGCGAAGAAGAGAAAGCTGTATCTTTACATGTGTCAACTCATCAAAACCAAGGCAGTTTCACTCTAGTATTGTAACGTGCAAATAGCAGGTTTTCACCTTTGAAGAAACTCCTGCTAGAAATGCCAGTCTATTTATAGTATAAAGATCCAACTTTCTGGTCTAGCATGCAGCATGTTGGGCCCTACTGCTCTGTAAAAATAGTATCTTCTCCCTTTAAATCTGTCTCAAAATACATGCTTGCAGACCCTTTGTAAATCTGTGAGTTAACAATTTATATTAATAATTATCAGCCAGTATCTTTGAGGAGATGAACTCGGTGCTGATTTTGAAGAAGCTGGCAACGCGAATGGATATACTGCTTCAAAAATGTTACTTTAAAATGGCATCTGTGTGTGTCACAACAGCTACAGTTGGTATGGTTTTTGTCACCCTATACTTTTTTTAAAGGCTGTATCTATCAATAGAGCTCTCATGGTTGAGATGTACATTTGGAGGAGTTTAGGAGTAAACGGGTTTTCTTCAGAATATGTGAGTAAACAAATCCAAAATGCTCATGGGAGGTGAATTCTTGTCCTTTGACACAACCCTTGATCTGTGAGCTTCTATTATTTCTGGACTCTATCATTAACGTGAAAAGACACAAGTATGTGTTTTCAGTTTGTTTTGGGTTTGGTTTTGTTTTTTCATTACTTAAAAAGGGATTATACTTTGCTATTTCATGCTGGTTCCATGCTATTAAAAGAATCTTATTTTTTTTGTCAAAATGACTGTTTCAAAATCCCCTGAGGAGTAAAGCATTGTCTCTTACTTGGATCTCTAGTTTACGTATTAATCCAGAATTGCCACCTTTTCAGACAAGTCTTACTGATATTAGAACATCTTATCCTTTTAACTACAGCTTGCATGTAGATTACTTAGCATTTATCATGCATTTCCTGACTAGGAAATTTAATCATTATAGGGCTTAAAGTGATTGTTCTGGGTTGCAGAAATCTGTTTTCTCCTTTGATTTAAAGTGTCTCTTGCTTTTCTTTCCCTTGACTTTGAAGTACGTTTTAGTCTGGTTTACTTTTAGACATGTCAAAGAGGGTGGGTTTTGTTTTGCTGAAAAATGACCTGTGGCATATTGGAATGACTAATGCTTTGCCTTCCATTTTCTGGGAGGACCTTCTTTTTAGACAGAGACTCACTATTTCAACATTTGATAGGCACCTATGCAATGAGAACCAAATGTGAATCAAGCTATCATTTAGCATCCCAATGGGGGGTATAATAAAAAACCCTAGTAGAATCATACAGCTCCATAATACCCTGACTACTTTTTTTAAAGGCTGTGTTCTGGCTCATTTGAGCGCTACAAATGGAGTGTATTATAATGCTCAAACCTTTCTGCTGTGCTCCCATGGGGAATGGATTTTTAGGAATCCTTGTGAAGTTGATCCAAACTACACTGCTTCCTCTCCCTTCACAGAGGCTCCATCCTTGGCATATGTAAGGGAAGGAACACAACTCTTCTCAGGCAAATGTTCCATTAGACAGTGGAGCAATAGTTTTGCTTCCAGGTTTAACTATTGTCAGTCTTTTGTGAGTTGCAGTCCTTACTGTGTCTTGTCCTGGCACCTTCATCATGATTGCCTTTACTATGTAACATTTTCACTCGAACAAATTAATAGTTTTATTCACTAGCAGTGCCTCATGGGCAACAGGGCTATGCTGCATAGTTGATTAGTTGATTATAATTAATTAAAGCTGGCTTCAAAGCAGTTTATGTGAAAAGGACATCCTCATCATAGCCTCTAAAACTGCGCTATTGTTTAGATGCACTTAGGTCAGTTTTAACAGCAGCTAGCTTAGGTTGTAATAGCTGTGGGACCCTGAAGGCCTGTCCGGGCTGCATGACATGCTGAAGGAGCAGTGTGCAACACTCCGTACTGAGGTCTTCATTCCTGTGGCTGGACTTCTACCCAGAAGCCAGAGTAGCTCACTCAAAGAAGCTGTACTGCAATGAAGAAGCATCCTGAAAGATTTAAGGTTGTGTAGAGTTTTTTCTGAAGCCTGTTTTCTGCTATAGTTCCTGGACTCTGTGTTGCCTGACTGCCTTCCTTTTCTTTGCAAGGGAAGCTTCTTTCCTCGCCAAGCCTGAAAGTATGTTGTGAAGATTTATATGATGACATGGATTTGGAGTAAGACTAAGCAACAGCTGAATTTTCTTTGCATATTAGAGGAGAAAACTGTCTCAACAGTATTGTAAAGTAATACTGCACTCTGAGGATCAAAACCTTGTAATGCTTCACTTGACAACTGGCATAGCGCTATATAAATGCTTATGTCAAAGGAAGCAATGTATGCTGTTAGAAAAAACCATATGTGGCAGATGGAAAACTTTGAGAGAGACTTGGCACTTTCGTTTCTTTTCATCCTCTTGTTGTGTTGCTGATATATTTTTGCACATTTATTGTATTTCTGAAGAAAAGGACAAAGTTAGGAACCAGCAGAATATACTTTATTTATGGAATATGGAGAAATTGTTACAGGTTCTGGATGTTTGCTATGAGCTTACAATATAAAGAAAATTAAAGCTAAAAGAAAATAAGTCTGTATACCATTTGGTGTTCTTTGAATTCCTTGGTTGGTACTTAAACTTGTAACCACTCAATTTTGGGGATTATGAGAAATCTCAGAAAAATTGCAGCAAATTTTCTTCTTTATTTGATACTTGATATGATAATATTGGGAGAAAGTGAAGGGGGAAATAGTGTTTCACTGTTTCCAGGAGGTTTAAATGCTTTTGTGGTATTCTAAAGTATCAACAATACCAAAATAAATTATAACCTTGGAATAGCAGTATCAAAATTAATTTTGATATGAATATATTTTGGAGTGTAGTAATATATAGCAAGTTTTTGTAAGACTAAGCAATCTTTTTCCTCTCTTTTTTCCTTCTTATTTCTTTCAGCAGAGAACTGAAATCACCTTCAGGTTCAAGCATAACTACCATTTCTGCTCATGGCTCTGCCTGTTAAAGTTTTGGACAGAAGGTAGTGATGACAATTGAGAATCCAAAGCAACAGCAAGAGCCTCTGCTTTGCGGTCACTAGACTGCTGCAACATCTCAGAGTTCTTTGTGCTGTTACAGGCACAGTGTGCTCAGTAAGGAAATGCAGTCTTTTTCTGGAAGAATTACAAAGATACACAGAGGCGCATTTTCAGATACAGTTTCAAAAATTAAAGGAGCTTAAAAATATTGACCAAGAGCAGGTTTTTTCATAACTTAAGGAACCAGCTGTTCTGAGCAAAGCTATGAATTCACTTCTGTGACCTTGTTGCTTTTGTATATCTTAAGTCTGGAGCACAGGGGTGGCAGAAGTCAGTTATACACAGTTGTAAATAAAGCTGGAGGAGCATGGTCGTTAGCAGTGAATGTGCTCAAACAGACAGTCTGTTGTTAGCAATGGATTAAAGCACTACCAAACTGTAAATAGGACTGAATGGATGGTTAACACATGTAGCCATGAATTCAATTCTGCAGTGAAAATATAATGCCTATGAGCTGTACGATGATCCAGTCAGCCTCTTTCCTGAGTCTCTTCATCTATCATACTTAAACTCTGTAAGCAACTGGGACTGTCCAGACTGAATAGCAGAACTGCAGTATGAAATAGGCCTGTTCTAACCTGTCAAAAGAATCGAGACCCACATGCAGGATATGGCTATTATCGCTGCTGGTAATGGCAATGAAAAGTTAGTCTAAGCCTTTGCGTTTATTTTACCTTCTTGGAGAAAGCAGAAGGATGCAGTTAGGAATTGCATCTTAATGCACTTAATGCATACTTAATGCTCTATTACAGTATGAAGCTTTCAGTAAAACAGAAAAGACACAAACCCTAAAATTTCTTTAGTACTGCAAAAGCCAGGGTGGGCAGAACTTACTCTGAAATAGATCACTTCTGATTTTCACAGTGGTAATTCCAACCAGATTTATCGCTTCATATGCAAATAGGAAGATGAGTGCAGCTGCCGTCTCAACTCCTGGCCATGATCACTTATCCCACCCTCCATCAGCATACTGCATTTTCCTCCAGCATCACTTATTATCTTATTTCAGTGACTCCTAAATGATTGTGTTCTTTTAGCTGCAGATTAAGTGGGTGACAATTGGTGTTTTTCTGGACAGCATATCGAGGTATTACTTACAGTGAGTACTGCTAATATTGGTGGTGTTTGTGGGGTTTTTTTCGCCCCAAGTCTGTATTTGTAGAGTCTTCTTAGAGATACCTTTCTTTATGCTTTACCTGATGAAACTTCCCTGTCATCTCTTTCTCCTTGGACTGTTGGTAGAAATCTTCTTCCTGCTGTTAATTACAGGCATGCCCCAAAGGATACTAATTGTATTATGTATGTGCATTTCCTTGAGCTATAACTAGGTTACTTTAGCAACCAGCTGTATATTCCAGAGAACAGATATGTATTTTATTTTTATACAAGTCTCATCTCCAGAGACAGGAACAGTCTTCTTGAACATTTTCTTACATAAAAGTCAGTGGTTCTCTACTGATTTGTATGTGATCCAAATGTAGTCTTCTGTTCCATAGAGATTCTTTTCATTGCATAGTTTACCTGAGTCTGAGCATCTGTTTTAGTCACTACTGTTAATGAGTGTCCCTCCTAATACACAGCTTTTTCATGGCTATGTAACTGTGACCTCATTTTGCAATAACATGGATATTATAATTTCTGTAGCTGCATCCTCTGATATTTAGTGTAGTACAACAAATTTTACTGGGAGTCCACATTACAAATTGTTGTTGGAGTGGCTTCTCTGTTCTTTTGGTCCCTAGGTAGAAGTGCTCTTGAGCAACAAGCAAACTGAAGCTTTCCTCTGAAATGTGAATGGGACAACCAATTAGGAATATTTATGATAAACTAATTAATAATATTTATTGTGGAGCACTAGCTGGAGGGATGTTCATTAACACCTTTCTGTGTTAATACCAGTCCCCAGACATTTCTCTCATTTGCTTTCAGGCATGTTTTGCCACGCAAAGAGCACATCTTTGTCCTGTTCTCATCCCTCTTGCAGCTGTATTTACATTCCTACTTCAAAAGTATGACCAAAGCCTTTCCTCTATGTTCTGAAGTTGGATTATTCCTAAGCCTTTATATGTGCCTTACTGAGGGTATTCTTTTCAGCAAGCTTGGTTAGTGCTGTGTGTTTGCAGGGGAGGCAGAAGCAGTGGTGATGTGCCCTTCCTTCTCATACGCCTCTCCATCCTCCCCAACAACCCCCAGGGTGGAGGAAAGAAATCTGTGTACTGTTTAGTGTTCTGCATATAGCACAGGTCTGAATGTAGTGTTCTCTTATTTAAAGTGTTCTTTTGCTCACTAAGGAATAGCTGCATCTCAGTTAATTAGTCTACCAAGACAGACTGTATATTATTATTTATAAACTAAGTTGCTTTGGGATAATAACACTGCTGCAATGCCAATGAAATGAAAAAAAAAAACAAACCAGACCCAAACTTTTGAACATTATGTTCACATATACATGTGTGTGAGACACACAGGCTTCTCCCATGACTCTTGTCCTCAGATACTACTAATTTTCTGTTCTGTTTTGACAGCATACAAAATAGTGTGCCCTGGAGACAGCAGGGCTGTGGTGCTTAATTCCTGTCCCTTGCTAGTCCCTTGGAATAAGTTTTGGTTTGGAAAATGGAGACAGATGAGGTTGTGGGAAATCGTGTTTCTGTCCCCAATTAGAGGAAAAGTTACCTTTCAAATTGTCACGTAGGCTAATATATGGATTGTGTGAATCTATAGTCTGGGAAGACATTCTCCAGTGTGCTGTAGTTTCCCTCACTAACAAAAATCAACATTTCAATTTCAATGCCATTTCCCAGTTTTTGGGCTAGTCCTTGGCTTCCTTCCCAAACAGCTCTGTGAACACTGAGCTGAGGATTTCTTTCAGTCCCACTGGCCATGTCTGTTTGTTCCAGCTACTGAACGTTTTTAAGTTCTGGGAGATGCTGCATCTCCTCATTTCTCTACCAGATTCATTTCTTCTGGCTCCAGTGTGCATAGCGCTTGGAGTAGTGCTGAATGCCTGGTCAGAATTGTTATAGCTCCAGGGAAGGTAGATGATGAATTTTCAGACTATTTTGATTTTGTTTTGTTTTCCCCCTT
Organism: Psittacus erithacus; assembly: GCA_009867235.2. Classification (NCBI taxonomy): domain Eukaryota; kingdom Metazoa; phylum Chordata; class Aves; order Psittaciformes; family Psittacidae; genus Psittacus; species Psittacus erithacus. The sequence continues at coordinate 12,775 of WYDI02010279.1, read as the reverse complement.
TTCATTTTCATATACTCATAGGTATTTTTCAGTTTTTCTCTCTGTGCTGTGTTCATTTATGGAGCTAGTGTTTTCAGAAAGTTCTCCTAGATCCAGTGAATCAGTCACTGAAACTGTGAAGCAAAATTCTGCTCTGCAACATAGCCCAGTTTTGAGGAAACAGTAACTAGTCTTTCTCCTCTGTTGTCTTTACATGAGCACACATGCTCACAGAAGGATGAAGAGCACAGCCAGCATGTCAGTGCAGAATAGAAGCTAGTGAAATATTGAATGTGGCAGGACATGAGAGTCAAACAGCTACTTGTGCAGTTTGCATTTACAGCACACATGGTTTGTGTGCGTCGTAATGGTATTGGAATGTACAGGTCAGTGTATAGGCATGACTGATAGAGGAGGAGCACTTGTTTACTGGGATTCATCTAAGAATAGTATGATAGTTTTAATAGTAGAACAACAACAGTATTGGATATAACAATATTCTCTTTGCTTTTATTCTTTAGAAAAATAAGTGTTGAAGAATGATTGATCAAATGTTACCTGTTTTAAGGCATTTAAAATGGTTAGGCAGTTTTATATGTAGACCACAGAATTTTGCAAGATACAGAAGTATTTGTAAATATATTCTAGAGCAATTCTTTTTCCTTGCAGCCTTTCATTTGCTCTACACATAGTGATTACTTTGCTGTCTTTCCTTCTTTTTCTCTGCTTAATATGTAGAGGAGTTGTCTTCCTGTCATCTTAGTTTCTTTCTTTGTTGATATAAAAGCATAAATTATTCCTAATACAGTTCTTCCTTAAACATTCGTTGTACAGTGATAGGCTTAGGAGAGATGGGATCACCAGGAGAATGATGACTCAAGCTTCTACACTGAGTCAACAGTTACAATGAGTAGATTCATATACTTTTGGCATGTAGGTGCAAGCTGTCACTTCATTTCACTGAGTTTTGTTGATGAGTTTTTCCAGAATTAATTCAAGCATAGTGAAGTATTAGTGTGACCTATTATATGGTCTGCTTGGCTGTAGGTTATGATGGAAAATGCATTGATACTGTTACCTGCTTTTGCTGCGCTATATTTGCAGTTAAGAAAACAGCCTTAGCAAGCCTTTAATGTTTGTATTTTCAACAGTTTCTTTTTTAATAGTATGTCAATAATGCCTAGTGGATGTGTTTAAATACACAACGTGTAGCTGGTATTCTACTTCCACAGCCACATAGTGTTTCACTTTGAAGTATGTTGGCTATTTTTTGAGAAGACCTAAGATTTTCAGAGACTGCCATTAAGATAATTCAAAGGGCAGTAACACCATGTGGGGCTGTGGAAATTGCCAGGATATAAACAGGATATAAAAAACCCCTTATTTCATTGCCATCAGCTTAAAAGTAGTCCTTATGTTGTGTTAAATAGTTCAGTTGGGCTGTTTTTAAAGGAAGTGATGCACTGTGCTCAAACTAACAAATTCTGTGTCACACCAAATAATTTCTCTGGCAGCATCAACCTTCCTGAATATTCTCTCTAACTGAAGAAATAGTTGTGAACAGCAGTAGCACAATGTCACAATAGAGACAAAGTAGGCAGAGGTTTTATTTAATTTCATTTATCCTTCTGCCCTAGGATTTTCTAAAGAGTTCTGGTACTTTGTGCTGATACTCCCCATTGGAGGGATACATGTGAATTATCTTCATGTCAGCACTACCCAATGAAATTCTAGATTGTGTTACTAAGCTATCTTCTTGCAGGAAAATGATCTAATGACTGGATTGTCCTGCTATCATAGAAATTAATTGTCTCCTATGGTCAAATATCACAAAGGGGGTAACCACTTAGTGTAAATGTTCTTCCTATTGTTAAAGGTTTGTCAATAGGATAAAAGCCTGTGCTGTTGGAATTAGTCACACCTAGTTTATATTTGAGACATCCCACAAGTAAATCAAATTATTATTTATGGGGGACTTATCTCCAACATGCACCAGTACCTTTTACAAGAGTTCAGCTGCAGAGTTCCTGCCGGAGTCATTGGTGGAGTTTTAGGGAGATTTATTTTAATTTTTCATAAGTTTCCTGTCTTTTTATTCCCTTCTTTCCTTTTATTCTTATCCCACTTGTACGACCAAATTATGATAGGGTCAGTTTGAGACTGTCTGTCTATCAAGAGGTTACATAAAGCAAAAAATTCAAAATGCTTAGTGAAGGTTAGATTTAATTGCTTCCTTGTTCCCTTTTAACTGTTATGGAAGGAGTCGTAAAAAAGCTTCAGCCAGTTTTCCTTTTATTTCCTCAAGCAGCAGGTCCTACCCCCCATCCCTCCCCAGAAAAAAAAAAAAAAAGTATAAACCCAGCTGAATTGGCCTTTTGTATGTATCAGAGCTTTCCTTGCCTTGGCTTCTCATCAGGCCAGGTTTGCTTGCTGTGAGGATAATCACTCACCTTTCAAAACGTTAAAGGTCACCTGCACTTGAGGAAGCCCCTGGTTGGCAGTGACTCCTAGAAAATTTTGCAGCATTTTCTTGACAATTAGCCTCTCCAAACCCGTAGGCTTTTCTTTTCTTCTCTCTGGATTCTAAGATCCCAGTGTAGTGTGATGCTCTGCAGAAAGCACTGTATAGGTGCTATCACAGTATTCACTGTTGCGTCTTCTCTGCTGAAGAACGTAAGGTGAATGGGTTTTGCTTTCGAGCCAATGCATGCCTCATTAGTCCACATCCCTTCTGCAGAACAGCTAATGGTGCACCTGTTTCTTTTCTCCTTTTCTATTTCTTTGGTGCTTTCATCCTTTTGGTTAGAAGGGATGAGGTGTATTAGTCTAAAGAGTGAACTCAGTCACCTGCCTGAGTGAGCCCAGGGTAACAGCAAATTATTAAACAAGAGCTAAATTTCTCTGTACTTGTTAGCTAGAATAAGTTTTAATAATGATGTCACATAGAATACAATTATTCTTCTAATTTATATGCCAGACAAAAGAATTGGTTGTTTTGCTGTCTGCTGTGTAGATAAATATAACTGATTAATTCTACTAAAAAATTCCTAATGTAGTATCAGACTGTGTAAACTAACCTAATCACTGAGAGCATTTAACTGGTTTAGAATGTGTTTCAAATGGTCGTGTACTGTGAAAATTGTCAGACAAGAGACGGTCAAATTAGGCTGCTAAGGGAGATTTTGTGGCGAATGAAGTGAGTGCTTATGTAAAATTACCTACTGTTGCAGTGTGTGTAAGCGTGTGCATATGCGCACGCACATTCATATACTGGAGCTGATGAGCCTCTGGCACGGAGCTTTGCAGAAGCTGCAAGTATTTTTAGTGGAAACGAAATCTCAATTCAGTGCTGCAGCATGTGACTTCCTATTTCTGTAAGTTACTTCCAAGGGACTTCCTCTGTTAAATCAGCTTGTCTCTAGAGATCTGATCTGGAGCCGGCACTTAGTCTGCTTTGTCCTGTGCCTGTGACAGTGTTTTCCTGGAGTTTTCTTCTGAGAATTTCATTTTTATTTTGTACTGTCTCCAGCATGCAAGGATCTAGTGGCTGCTACCCGTGATCGGAAGCTGAATACATTCATACAAGTCTCAGTGGTACATCCAGCAGAACACATTTTGACGAGGTATTCAAGCACTGAAATCGTGGAGGTGAGAGTCTTTCTTGTTCAATTAACATGTTGATTAATAAGTCGCTCGTTTCTTCCTTAGAAATGGAATGAGAAATAAAACAAGTTAGTGCACAGTCTTAGGTAAGACAAGCACACTCTGGCAGTTAGTAAAGCATACCTAAGAGTGTTCTGTAGTTCTTGGCATTTAACCAGGATAAACAGTTAGAAATGAACTTGGCTTTTCATTAAAGCGCTGTTGTTCCAAGTAAAGATATAGAGAATACTCCGGTTCTCCGGACATAAGTCTCGAATGAAACAGGGAATAGTTGCTCTCATGAAAGAACAAGGCAGCACAGAGTAAACCTAAATTAAGAGTGCTGTGAGTTGGTAGAGTATTTTTAAATTACAGAAGAACATAGGTGTATTGTATGGTCTGTTATCCTGTTTCTTGTTCTATTTTTTTCCGTTGGAAAGTTGATGTTTTGCAATTTCTAGAAGTAGCCTAATATTTTTCAATTAGGGAAAAGAGTGTATGTATATAATGTCTGTGACTTTATAAAATAATTAGTGTCTTGCATCACATATTTTATATTCGCTTTGCCTTATAAGCGTAAGTGTCAGAACCAGCAAAAATGGTTCACAGAGAAAATGAAGTATGAACAGGCAATATAGGTGTAACTTGTTTAACTTACTGGAGAGGCTTATTAAGAAGAGGGAAGTTTTATTATAAACACACACAGGATTTTGCCAAAGGCTTTTTTTTAACTGTTAAATACAGTAGAAATATTTCATGAGCTCTTTGTGTGATCAGTTTCAACCAAGTACTAATTAAATTGTTATAGTTTCAGCCATCAACCATCCTGAAACTGCTTAATTCAAGTATCTTGTGTCTGATCAGGATGTTTCATTGCAGACTGTCTGCAATGTTGTTGTGCAGAAGATGGAATAGATGTATATTTTCTTAATAGAAGCTGATGCATTTCCTAACACAATGTCCTAGATCTGAATAAATCCCTGAATTCGGTGTATCAAGGCTCTTAGCTTCACAGTCAGGCTTTGGGGGAGGGGGAAGAAAGGGGCACAGGAAAGTTATTTTCTACAAAAATTTAAGGATACTGGCCTGGTAATCTTTGGAAATTAAGTATAATTAAACATTGAGAAATGATAAGCACCATTTTATGTTTCATTTAATTGTCTGTATGTTTGAAGCTGTGATGTAGTTACCTCTTTGTAGAGCTTTTAGATATAATCATGTTACAAAACACAGGAATGTTATCTTGCTCCACTACTGCCTAAGAGGGGTAGTGTAATCCCCTCCCCACAAAGCAGTGTGCTTAATGTAATACAGGGAGTCTCCATAGCATTTCTGTAGACATTGTGATTTAATGAAGATCTGTTTTTTTTTGTGTGTGTGTAAGTTATATTTTTAGGTTATTTAAATTAATACGAAACTGTGGTACTTTCAGAGGGCATTGTGAGAGAAAGAAAGGGATAGTTTATTGCATGTTGTATTCCAGATAGTGATACCTGCTGGCTGAGTTGTTTAAACTCATGTCATTAGTCTCTGTTTCAGAAGCACTTAATATTTCTTTCAGTTAAAAAGCTTTCCAGAAAGTTATTTGAAACTTTCCTGACAAAGTTTTAAACTTCTCCGGTTTTCTTATTGATTGGATAATACTTAGCTGTTCAGATCTGTGTGCTGTTGAAGCAAAGTTCTTTGAAAGAGCCCACAGTTTTTGTACATCTGCACTGGCATACTATGCATTGCACAGCTGTTACCTTACTGAATGTTTACTCATGTTACACAGGGTACAAAAGATCCACTGTTTTTAACTGGTGTGACATTCCCACCGGAGTACCCTATCTATGAGGAGACTAAAATAAAACTAACAGTCTACGATGTCAAAGATAAATCTCAAGACACGGTAAGTGCTTTGCTTCATTTCTTGCGTAAATCTTACTGAGGATTCCATGTTGTTCTTTGTCTCTCTTTATCAAGTTTGAAAATTGGGGAAATAAGTTCATGTGAATAGGTTTTGCTCTTCTTTTACACTTAAAATGTACTTTACTTTTTATTGTTACGTTAGAGAGTAGAAGAAGAGAGCCAGGCTTATGATTGACCCTTTGCTGCTGTTTAATTGGTTGCATGAATCAGCACAGGAATTCCTGGCGAATAAAAGATTACTCTTCTGTGCTTTTTGATGCAGAGAACATACGCAATAGAGTGAGATAACACCACTGTGAATAATTTTTCAGAAAATGTTTCTGATAATATATATACCCCCGCCAGAATGATAATACAGCCTGTAACCTAGTGTTTGAGAGAGATAATCATATTTTATTTTAATCTCTTGAGTGGTGATACCTGCAGGTCTGCAGTGGCTACTGCTATTACTGGTTTGTAAGAGTCCAAGGTCCTGTGTGTCACTTCTAAAGGTGAATCATTCTGAGTTCCAGTATTACATATTTTTGGTTTCGCTGTCAGCTTTTTATGCTGAGAAGCAGTTACTCTCTTGAGATGATATATGGAGGTCAACAGGACTGTCTGAGTGATCTAACTGCTAAATGTAGGCCTTGAGTGCCATCTCATGTGCTCCAGGTGATCTAAGACAGCCTTATAGAGCTAGAAGATATCATAGGACCTATGGGAAATGTGTGTTTTTCTTCTGTGGCAGCTGGAGTCCAGCTGATAGTTTTCTCTTGGGCATCAAAAATGGCCCTTGATACCTGTATTTAATTAGCTGAGCTGCCTTTACATATCTGTAATTAACCCCCAATATGATTAAAGACTGTGCAAACTCATGTCATGACTGTATATGCATTCATTAGCCATAAGAAGGAAATTAAAGATGCAGCTTACAATTTGAGAATGTCTTTGAACTGCTTGCAAAAGTGAAGTTATTTATTTAGAGGACTTCTAATGTTTTTCAGGTGGAAAATAGTTAATATATTTGTTTAAATTTTGGACCCTTGTGAGCAAACAGTTTGGCTCTGTCTCCTTACTGTGGCATTTTTTATTTTTTTTTTTTAATGCTAATATGCGGAGTATTTTAGATGTAGAATCTATATTTCTTTCTGTTTAGAGACTAAGTTATATTTTCTGTTAAGAATAACCAAAGAAGACGCATGTATGCACATTTTCACAGTGTGTATGTTTTAATTTTCGGTTATGGTTTAAGACTACAGGGGCTTAAAATAGTATCTGCTGTTTATTCAATGGAATTGTCACCCATGGACAGATAGGGGAATTGAGTAAAGGGAGTTTGACTTTGTCCCTTCTCTTGCAATTTCTGTTGTGACTGACAGATGCTAGAAAATAATATCCCATCTGTAAGCAAAAAAAGTGGGTTTGATTCCATTATCTTCCGTACGGAAGAGCAATCCGTACTATTGCTCTTCTAGGGGCAGACCTCTATATTGCTTTTTACACAAGGCAAGATCTAGCCTAGAGAATTAATATCATTTGATAAGTTTTTGAAAACTTTCAGAACTGTTTATAACTGTTCCTTAAAATTGTAATACAGGAGTAAAGTCTGTCCCAGAGAATGCAATTAATGTAGCTTGTAAGTCACAGGAGGGAATACCTTTTTCTTTTTTTTTCATGCCAGTTGTGTAGTTCCTATGTAAAACATTCCAGATCTATAGTTTATAGTACTTTTTTATAAGGAAAGATGTTACTACTTAGCCATCTTACAACTGGATGTAGGTAAGAAAAATTTAAATAAGCTATAAGATTTTAATCAAGGTAGACTGCAGCATGTGTGAATGATCCTGGGCCGCCCAGGCTGTGACTTTATTTGTGCCAATATTTGGATTTCTGTTTTCGTCCTAGAATATCAGTAATGATCTAACTAATAACTTGACTTTTTTTCCTATAATTGGAAGCCATTGCATATTTCTATTGATTCAGGTGACTTTTTTGAGTCTGGAGGTGTATATAGATTTGGAAAAGTCAGGTTTAAATTTGCTACAGCTCGATACCATTACCAGCATAGCTGCAGCTGTGCAGACCTTAATGGTTACTTCATGATGCAAGAAATGGGACTTGTCCCTTTGGCAGTAAGCCTGTTCCAAGTGCTGTAGCTTCAGAGTTCTGATGATCCATGCTACAGTAAAGCTGGCTTTCTTGTTTTTCAAAAATTGCTGCCACAGCTTATGGCCACAACATGTAGCCCCACCATTTCTTAGCCAGGTAATCCACTTGGGGGTGGAGGGGAATCCAAGACTGTTAGGTCACTTTGCTCTTCTAGGCCATGCTTCCATACTGGTTATGAGCTCATACAAGTGAGCATTTATGGCAGAATAAACCTGGAATCTGACAACTGCAAAATATTTTGCAAAAACTGGGCAACAAGCTACAGTACTAGGAATTTCTACAATGTCAGAGCTGTACTAAACCTGGTTAGTTCAGTTAACTGGTTCAAAGTAGTTAATATCCTTCATCACAAATATATGCTTATTTGTTTCTTTTTCCCATGTGATTAAAATGAAACTAAAGGAAGTGAATTGTGTGCATTAAACTCAAAGGGATTTTACTACCACTAATAGAAGACTGTAGAGAAGGCAGGGAAAGGGCAGTGGGTACATCACAGGGTAAAGTAACTTCTTGGTTTTTAGCTAAACCTGCCTCTGTCCATATGAAAGAATTAGGTCTTATTTTCAAATCCGTTGGATTTTTACTGTAATACAAGAAGAATTAAATACTGCTCAGTTTGTGCACACATAATGCTAAAGGGAAAGTGGATGCTCCCTAGTGAGAGACAACCAGATTTTTGTTTTGGCATTGATGCCATGCAGTGTAAATAGAAACTTTTAATAAAGACTATACTATTCCTACTTTACTTTTATATGTTTGGAATAAAGAAGGTAATAGAGTGTGTTAAGGAGCGTAATTTAAATACATTCAGTGGAGCCATGCATACAAAGCAATGTGTAATGCCATATTCTGAAAAATGTACAGTGACATCTGTTTCTACATCGCAATGATTTTCTTTCCATATTGCCTTGAGCGAATTTGTTACACCAGCTTGAGCTGCACTGTCTTGAAGATTTTGGATACCTGAGTTTTGTTGTAATGATGGGGCTGCACCTGTCCTTTAAGTCATTGTTCAAGAAAATTGAAGTTAGAGGCTCATATGCTATTAAAATATTACCTTTGTACCACTTTTGCACAGGCATAGTATTCTTGTCTTTCCTATAAGCATGCAAGTTTGGTCTAGCAGGTTTTAAAGCTGAAGCCAGATTCGTTCTCTTTGAAAATACTGCTTAGAACAAATGAGGTACCACTGCCACGTGACAGATTCACAGGAAATACAAAATAGGTGAATTTGTGTTACATTAAGAGGAGAGAGTGCTTAGTGACTAGTTTGGGAGGGGGCAGTCTTTCTGTTCTGTGTTTAGAATATATATACTTGTGTCCTGCAGCAAGCATTCTGAACTTCATTGTGTTAAGCAGTGTGGCTATATTTACTGTACTGTAACGTTTAGTTCTGGTGAGACTTTTGTTTGCTTGTTTTCCAAGATTGGTTCTTCTGTTGCCTCATCTATATCTGAAATTCTCATTGCACTGACTTTTCTGTCTATAAAGTGGGTTTGAAAAATATTTGTGTCTTGTATGGTGGAATTATGTGTGCTTTAATGCAACAAGATCTTGTAAAAGCTGTTGTTGTTGACAGCTTTCTGTGTCCGGGTCTCTGCATCACCCCTTCACAGTTTTCTTTTATTTTCAAGAGGAGTGGGGGACTTCATATCCTAGCTAGGGTTACTAATTTAATGGATGTCTTTGGTGTTTACCCTAAAGACCAGCAGGTAGATATAATTTCCTTTGGATGGGCATAAGTACTGAAATTCACATTCTGGATATAAGCAGCCACTCCAGTGCAATCTCCTGAGAGGAAGGAGAAATGGGATGTATAAAATTCAGTCGAAATATTTACACATTCTACAGTCTGGTCATACATTTGTTATTTCCCAAATTTTCTCTTAATTGCTGAGAATAAAATTAGATGAATTTGGTAATTTTAAGAGTACGAGGGATGAAAGTGAGGTTTTGGATATGGAAACATATGTTATAAAATGAAAATTTAGATTAGTTAGGCTGCAAATTGCCTGTCTTTTAACTGGTGAGATTTGAATCTTCTATTAAACTTGCTTACTATGAATGAAAATTTGCAAAAGGTTTTTCTTTGCATGCTTCTTTGTATTGTGAGTATCCCTGTTAAAATGGAATCACACTGGAGTGAGTGGAAAATGAAGACTGCCTGTCATTAAAATATGCGTTTTGAGTCTGGTTGTGAAGCCAAATCTGAAGTGACAGCATTCCACGTTCCCTTGTGGGCACCAATCTGTATCACAAAACCACCACACACTTAAGTGTGTTTTGCCATCTCTGCTGAAGAGGACCCCCCTAGCTTGAGTATTAGGAACACTGAGGAGCAGGATGTGAAATGCATTAGCAGAGGTAAATGTGAAAGCCTGTCCATCATCTACCTGCACTCTTGCCTGTACTGGAGTGCTCTCAGTCCCTCCATCTTGTCAGTGCTAAAACTATTCCAGCTGCTTTTCTTTTTCTTTGAAACTTAAAGTGGTGTTGGAAGTGCTTGACTTTGTTTAAAGAAAAAACACTTAATTCTTCCTTTTCTCAGTTCTGGTCACTGTCATCTCTTTAGCATTTTTAGGAAAATATTGCCTTAAATTAGAAACTCTTAATATCTCATTCTTCTTACTAGAGCAGTACTGTATAATACCACGGTCCTACCCACAGAAATACGTGCACTAAAGCTTCAGATGTTCATGTGTCTCTTCAACATCATGTAAATTCTTTTTTTTTTTTTTTTTCCCCACAAATACATACTTTTGTTGATAGGTGTAGTTTTCCTTTTGCATCAAATTATAGACTCTTATTAAATGCTATTGTTAGAGATACTGGGAGGGAGAGAGATCTTTTTCTTCTGCTGGGCACATGCATGTGGAATCCACCTGAAGTATTATTTGTCAGTCTTTCTCAGAATTTTTAAGAAGTCTGGATACATAAATGGAAATTCAAACTGCTGACTTTCATTTGGGTTTATATTGAAATAAAATATTTCTTTGAAGTAGCTGAGGGTGCAAATAAGGTTTTGTATATCTTAGTGAGTATCTGTAGAGAACTGGGGATAAGTATCAAGACCAGAAAAGTTACAGGTATAGACTTACAGCCCATTTGTAGCCTTACTGCTGTTTGTGCTTAGCCCTTGAAAATTCAGTGGGAGGATTTGACTTTCCAAAATTCCTTCTCTCTTTGAATGCTTTCTACTTTTCATCCTGCTCTTTCTCCTACCCTCTTATTATTTTTTTCCTATTTAAGGCAAACTCCGCCCTATTGCTGTATCTTCAGGGAAAGCTGTAATCTACTATTTGTTAATTTTCCATTTTCTTTTCCTTTTCTACCTGCTCTGTCAATCAAGTGTTACTGCTGCCTCGCATCAGGCAAAGGTTTGCTCTGAAAACTGACATTTTTGGAAAACTGCTGTAAAACTACATAGTGATGAGATTAATTGTATTCTATAAAAATGTGAAGAGTTGCCTTGGAAATTGCTTAGAAACAAAAGAACCAAATAGTAAAAGATAACATTTTCCTGTAGGTTTTTATTTTAACCAGCTAAGGATTTTAGTAACATAGGTGTGATTGTTCTAATCTCTGTAGCACTGTCCAAAAAGCTTGCAAATGTGTCTTTTTTCCATGAATACTTGTGTATGCATATTAATGGATATCCTTCATAGCTCCATCCCTTACTAGACTGGCATGGAGCACATAGGAATAGTCAAACAAATCCAAGGTGGTTATTGCACTGCCCTGTCATTTCTAATGATGACTTTTAGGGTTCAAAGGTCACGTACCTGCTATAGAAGGCTGGAATGTTCTCCTCTGAAATATGCACAAAGCAGTGAATAGAGGAAGAAGAGCATGGTGTTCCTTTATTAAGTGTGGAGGAAGCTGGCTCTGAAAACATGACCTCAGGTTGAAGAACATGTTCTTTCCTTTCAAATGGTTGGTATGCTTTCCTTCGTAGTGCCTTTAACCTGGCGTTCCTTGGAGGAGGCACTGGAGGAGCAGCTCCTCAGGAGGGGTAGCTAGTGCTTTTGTTAAGCAGGGTGCTGCAACCCTCATGAGCAGCCCCAGCATTGCAAGCATGAAGGATTTCCTTGTATTAAAGGCAGCAACACATGAATGTTTGAGTGACTCAAAGGATAAGATCTGTCCTCACTGGTGATTTCCCTTTCTTATCAGGTGAATGATCAGCTCTTCCAGCTCAGGGGACAAGGTACCTGGAGAATGACTGGCCTTACTATGAAAGACTAAGGCAGAGAAGGCATTAAGTAGGCTCAGCCTTTTCCTCATCCTTTGTAACTGTGTTTGCAGTAAAGGATGGAGATTCTTCTTGTCCCCCATTTTTTGCTACTGTATTTATAGAAACATTTGTATCCATTGTTTGCAGCGGTAGCCAGATTAACTTCTAGTTGGGTTTTGGCCCTTCTAATTTTCTCCCTTCACAACCTCGCAACATCCTTGTAGTCCTCCTGAGTTGCCCACCCCTTTTGCTGAAGTTCATAAGGTCTTCTATTTATTCCGGAGTTCCAGCTGAAGCTGTCTGTTCAGCCATGCCAGTCTTCTTTCTGCTGGCTAATCTTTTGGCACATGGGGACAGCCTGCGCCTGCACATTTAAGATTTCCTTCTCTAAGAATTTCCAGCTTTCCTAGACTCTCCTCCCAATGGATTCTGTCAACTAGTCTCCTAAAAAGGCTGAAGTCTGCCCTCCAGAAGTCCAAGGTAGCAGTTCTGCTGACCCGCCCCATCCTTACTTCTCCAGGAATCAAAAACTCTATCATTTCATGATTGTTGTGCTCAAGATGGCCTCCAACTGTCACATCACCCACAAGTCCTTCTCTGTTCACAAACAGGTCCGGTGGATGCCTTCCCTAGTTGGCTCACTCACCAGCTGAGTCAGGAAGGTCTCCAGGAACCTTTGAGACTGTTGGCTGTCTACTATATTGTGTTCCCAGGAGTCATCTGGTAAGTTGAAGTCTCGCACAACAATGCAGGCAAGCAATTGTGAGACTTCTCTCAGCTGCTGTCCTGGGTTCAGCAGCAGCAGTCATTTTTCTCCTTCTTAGTAGCTGGTGCAGTGCTGTGTTTTTGACTTTCAGC